>LT669789.1:27328223-27588929 GCA_900128785.1 Arabis alpina
GGCCACTTGGCCCGATCCCGAAGCACCTTCCCACTTCCTCTTTTGTCCTTGCGCAGGCTTGCCGCCTTTGCCAGGACCTGCCTGCTGCACCTGCTGCTGCTGAGGCCTCCGAGGCTGAACAGCTGGAACCACGATCGCAGCCTGCTCCCTCAGATCCTCCTCGATCTGTGCAGCCACCTCTACCAACTCCACTCTGCTCGCGAACCTGATGCCTCTGCACCGAGTCCGCAAATCCGGTCGAAGTCCTCGCAAGAACCTCCGAACCTGAGCCTGCTCATCCTCGAAGCTCCTACCAGCATAACCCAGGAGTCTGTTAAACTCCACGTCATACTCCCGCACCGACCTCGTGCCCTGAGTCAAGTCCGAGAACCTCGCCTCTAAACGATCCAACGCCTCCTGAGGAAAGAACTTGGAGTTGAACTCCATCACAAAATCTGACCACGCCATCGCAGTCCCGGCCCACCTAGCCGCTACACTCCTCCACCAGAGATGTGCATCACCGTCCAAATAATGGACCGCTAAATCAACCTTGTATCCCTCGGGACACCTAATCGAGCGAAAGTTCCGCTCCACCCTCATCCGCCACTCATCAGCCTCCTCAGGCTTCACACTGCCCGCAAAAGAACCCGTACCGATCCTCTGTATCTGCTCCATCATACGGATATATGACGGAACCTCCTCAGCAACCGCAGCCCTCGGCTGCACCTCTGCCACTCGTGGCACCTCTGGAGCCTGCACTGGCACCGCACCCGGTAACCGCTCCAACAACTGTGTCAGCAGGTCAGCCAGATGATCATCTCTAGCTTGGGCTACACCCGCGGCCTCCTCGCAGTTTGTCAAGTGAGTCTCATTTTGTAACACATTTGGTAGTGTCAAACCTTTCGGCACGAAATCAGGATCAAATTGCAAAGATTCAGCAGAGCTCTCAGACATGATTTTGAATGAGGCCGGAAAAAGTTCAAGCGAGAATAACAAAGATAGGCAGAAGAAGAAGCTGGGAGAAGCTTTAGGTATTTGGGGAAGACCAAAAGTATGATACCCGTCAAAGCAAAATATCAGAACCACCTCTTCTATTGACCAATAAAAATTTAATAAGTGAATTCATTTTTTTTTAATTCATAAGGGAATTCATATGTTAAGTAAATTCATATCTTAAGTAAAACATGATTTTCTTCCGTTTTTTATACTTGATCATAATTTTATTTCCTGAAATTTATATTACGATTATATAGATATGGAAAAGAAAAACACAATAAAAGAAAAAGGGAAAAAAGAAAAAAAAAAAAAAAACACAAGCCAATTAAAAACTTATAAAACCCAATATCTTATTAAAAAATGTGAAGAAAGAAGTACATTATAAAAAAGACAATACAAAGATCTAAATATATTATTCAAAATCCACATAATTAATTTTTTTTTTGTGGCATCATTGTCAGAGACCTTAGTAACAATGTAGTTAGTGAAACGACCCGACCCGTTTTTTTTTTTTACATTAAACTCTTGGTCTCGGACTAGCATTCCCATAAATGCTATCCTCAACAACCAAGCAACAAAACAAGCAACCAGCGGATAACTCATATAATTAAACCAAGCAATTCATTCCATTAAAATAGCTAAACCAGTTCAACGCAAATTCCAATAAAAACCAGCAACCTAACCAGGTTCTAAAACAGAAAGGAAATAACAACAACACACAACACGAAACCGAGACCCTAGATCATCATCCTCCTCATAGCCACGATCCCACGGTCACACTTTACCTTTACCTGCATCACATGGCAAAAAGAGATGCGTGAGTATTATCATAAATACTCAGTGAGGCGGTCATCCCATCTACTCGGCCAATTACCAAGGTAAATGAAACACCAGGCAAACACACAACACAACAAACAATAAGCAAAACAAAATCACATGAGTGTCGATTGACACCACCTCGCAGTGACGCTAGGATCGAGCCATCTCCTCTCTGGCTCGATTCTAAGCCTGCGGAAACACGATCACCTGCAATAAAATGTCAACAAATACACAGAAACGATTGCACCACACAAACATCTCAATCAATCAATAATCCTACTATCAATCAACCTAACACCAGGAATCCTAATATTCCATCCACTTGGGACCATGGTCACGCACTCACCTTAGCCTAATAGTTGCCTCAGACCTCAACCTCTGGTAACTCTCCTCCTTTGCCTGATGAACAAGGCAAACCAAACCAGTCGGTTAACCCAAACAGAAATAGTCGGTTAAACCAACCAACCAACCAATCCGGTTAACTAAACTAATCTGGTTAACTAAACCAAACCAATCCGGTTAACTAAACCAAACCAAACCAAATTAAACCAAACCAGTTAACTAACCAAACCAAACCAATTTGGTTAACTAAACCAAAACAATTGGAGGTTCTCCTAAACCGGATTAGGGTTTTCTTAAAAAAACAGAAACGACACGCCGACTTCGAAAGCACACTGAGAACGGATATTACCTCATCATAATGATCGGAAACCTGATCTGGAATCGTGAGACCGAGACCTTTCCAACGATATGCAGATCGTTTCCTAACTCCTTCTGGTTCGACGGGAAAACACCCACGAAGTAGACTGATCGCAGATCCAATTCTGCACGAACCTCTCTCGGTAAAACAACAATAAATCTCAGAATACTCATCCAAAAGACAATCCGATTTCGCTTAAAGCTAGATATAAGAGTGGAGAACTTACCCTAAAAGTTTCACTCCAATCCAGACAGATTAGAAAGTCCGATCCTCTGTTCTTCTAAAACGCGTCAGAACTGACTTCATCCAATTCTTTTCTACAAACACCAAAACGAATTCTCTTCTCTTCTCTTCCAATCTTTCAGCCTCTATCACGTTTTTCTGCCCAAAAGGGAGGCTGCTCCCTCTTATAAACGAGCCTTAGGGTTCCCTTAACCCAAACAAGCTAAACCGGACAATTAAAATTAATCCATTCGGTCCAATTCAATTCCCTTCTCTAAATTGTTTTGGTTCACGGGCGTCACAGTTAGAGCCTCTACACTTGATATTATCGTATGATATCCATAGCTTGAGGAGAATTTGTTTTCCTTCGAGGTCTCTTATACAGAGGGTAATATATACTTCTCATCCTGTAAACATACCAAGATAGAGACAATCACATATAGGTATTCGATATTAACAATAAAATAATATTATTAAACCATAGCAAAAACGAACCCAATCAATAGTAGAGAGCAATTCACCCGCAATATTGTATAAGAGAGATTTAGCGTTTTCATCTAAAAATAGAATGTGTATCCTCTTGCCACCAAAATCGAACACATGTAGAATGAGAAAGTACCTAAAATAGACATATTGACAAAATGATACTTATTTCAAAACATAACTTAGGCTAACATCAGGTAAATAGTATTTGTATATTACTGGTAAGTGACATGAGATATATCCTTTTTGCATACTTTAGGATAATGGTAAAGAATTGGCACATTTCTACCAGAGTTTTGATAGTAAGGCAAGACTTTTCGATTACAAACATTGCAAGAGGCATAATACCAAGGATGGAGCGTCTCGACGGTGTCAATAATAACAACAGTCACACATTCGTATTCCTAAAATTAAAAAACACTAAATTTTTGCAACTAAAATAGTAATATAAATAAAAATAGAATATATTATACCACTTGGACATAAACAATCTCGTGTATATTCTTTAGGTTAGGGCTAAGAAGAAAATCCTCTTTTGAATGAATACTTGTAATATGTTGTAAACATGTAATATCATCAAGCGTTAGATCGATCTCGTCTCTAGGTAACCTGATAATCTGTTCATATAAGTTAGTTAACATATAATTTATCATAGTAGTTCAAACATGATATAAGACAACAACTTACGTGCGTGTAAACCAATCCACCAGGAATGTATCTTGACAAAAAAACTATTGTTGAAACATCTGAGTAACTCAAAACTTCCAAGGAACCTACAATTAGAAATAGAAAATATTTTAAATTTTAAAAAGTATAACACATGTTATATACAATAGTAAGTATAACACAAACCTCGTTAAACAGAAACACAAAGGAATTGAATGACACATACAACCAAGAATGTGATATTACTCTTTGAATATTCAGCAAAATCGTTGGCACATTGTCCCCATAAAGTGCAAGTTAAACGGCTATCACTATGAACATTGTAGACGTATTATCATTAAAGTTAACGGAAACACAAATGGAATCATCTAAAATAATCTATATATAAACAACAATTACTTTGTATTGCGTAGGTCTATATCAAGTCTACTAACCAGTTCGTCGTCCTTACGAACATGCTTTAGTGTATGGATATGCATAATCTGCCCAATTATATCTGAAAACAATATAGTATTAATAATCATGATAGTCTTAATCTGATAGAAACTATATTATACTTACCAAAATTGTTTATCAAACTAAGGTGTAAGAATATGTTGGAAATATTGGTTATACTTCGATGGGTTTATTGGAGGAATTTGATTAACCCATCTAACAATAGTCGTGGGTAGAACTCTAGTTTAAAAAGCAAAGAACTTGGCATGTAATGTTCAGTGTAATCCGTAATACCAGATCTTTTTATGCTTATAGTTTGATTCTCCTCTAACTCATGGCGAAAACGATCAATATAACTTGATCCAACATGCGCACACAACCTAGTATCCTATTAATATAACATAAATTAGACCTTAAGAAAGTATATATCAAAAGTAGCTAATTAATAATACAAACAATTAATTAAATCTGGCCATCAAGCAGAATCATCTCGATCGAGTTGGTAGTAGGACTAATAGATACATTCCATAACCGTATAACATGAACATTAATTATGCAGTGGCTCGAACCTCGACAGATGTCTTTTAAACAATAAAAATAGTCACCTAGTTGCAGATTTGGACATTAGTAGATGAAGGTATATCAATGACGAAAGATACCACCATGTTGGGAGAGACTACCAAAGAGCACAATATATAGAATTAATATAGAGATATATATATATATAAAATATGTAATATTTACTATTGAATTAAGCCATAGAATAGAATATTGCCAAAAATATAGCATAGTACAATTAAGAAAGTTTACATATATCGTAATATTTTAGCAATATTTTTTATGATTATATTAATGTGTTCAAAGTGTCAGGAAGAATAACCAATTCGATATTTAGCATGTATTATCTACATATGCATGACATGGATACATGCAGGGCCGTGGCTATGGCCAAATTATAGAGACATTGGCATGTGACCCAAAAAATTTGTAAGAAAGTTATAGGCCCAAAATTTAATCAAACTTACCATTAGTAGTTAGTTAGATGCCCATAACTTTATAAACCTACTATTAGCAATAAATTAGAGGCCCATAATTTTATAAACCTACTATTAATTACATAAGTTATAAGCCCACAATTTTATTAAACTTACCATTAGCAATCAATCAGAGGCCCGAACTTTTATTTAACCTACCATTAATAATAATTGTAACGGACAAAAAGACTTGGTTTGAAGATTATTAAAAATAACAACTAATTATAAGTTGAAAATAATCAAACAAATGAATCTAGGATTATATTTAGCCGCTTCATCTTTCATTTTTCTTAATCAAAGATGAAAATAATCAAGGATTGTTATTTAAACTTATGGATCGTTTATCGGATATTGTTGACGATTCTATCGAAAGATAATTGGTTAAAAATATTGCTTTTGAAAATTTTGGTTAGTAATTCTATTCCAAAAAAGAAGAAAAATATTATTTTAGAATTAGTCATTTATTTTTTATTTGCGATGAAATATTTATTATTTATTTTATATAAATTATGGTAATTTTTTGTAATAATTAGTCTCGCCTCGGACCTCTTAATCTCTAGCCACGGCTCTGGATACATGCACGTATATGTGTGACTTTGCAATAAAATTGATTTATTATATATATCTATAACGGAAAACTGGAGTCGTTAAAACCTGACTTTGCAATATGTGTGAGCTTAGAGAAGCATATGTTTAAGAGATAAAGCAGAGGTATAAAGGTATCGAGGGCAAAACAGGCCTGCAATGGCTTACAGTTGGTTTTGGCTTGATCGTATGTGTATGTACAAAAACTGGATATATAATCAAACTCACACACTCTCCTCATTTATATGTGTATGAAGGTATTTGTGTGTTTATATAGGGATAGAGACGAAGAAATAGTCTTTTTAAATTGAGAAAGAGAAGAGAGTTAAGTGTAATAAAGAGAATACAACCATAAGTTATAGTAACAAAAACTTTGAGAAAAGCGAAAATTTTTGTGGTGGTGGAAACCTGCACAGTTGAAATAGTCAATGGTCTAGGTCTGAAAGCTCTGAGATGAGAAACACTTAGCGAAGATCTTAAGAGAGTTTGTTTATTAAGCTTTTGCAATAGTTTCCGTGTAAAATTCCGGATCCCCTTTTTGGAGGTATCCTAGGTCTATTTATACAAGTCTAAGTCGTCCTAAGTCTATGCCTAAAGAGATAAGCTCGAATCCCTCAATCTTCGGGATTCTCTCCAGCATAGTCGGCGCCGTCTTTAAGTTTTGACCTCGTCCTCGTCATGGGCCCAAATCCGAGAGCTCGCCTTCCAGGCCCAATCTTGTAGTAGAGGTCGGCGCGCCTTGTTACTCGTGGGCTTCCGACTCGTTTTCTCCAATGTGGGCCCGACGCTCGGCCCATTTCCTGTCTTGAAGTGAAATGGTCGCAACGGTCTCTTGGAGTCTAAATGACTACTACAGACGTCGTCCTGGAAAGATGCCGAGGTCCTAGTCCTAGTTATTCTGGAGAGCCGGTCCCAGAGACAGAGCTGGTCCCTAGACGGGGCAGGTCCAGATAACTGCGTGCCTACCTCTGGTACTTAGCCATTTTCTTGACGATCTCTACCGGAGTGAGATCTGACCCCAACAGTTAGCCCCCCAGCTTGGTAGTATCAGTTATGATGATACCGAGGTAAAAGTCGTAGTGAGGTTTTCAAGAAAATGTACTGCTTGACCTGCGTCTGACGAGATGAGATCGTGAAAACTTTTTCCGAGGACTTGCCGATGTTACTGAGCCTTCGTGTTAATGTTTAACGTATAGCCCAGTAAGGATTTTCAATAAACTTGTGTTTCTGAATTTGTGTTATAAAGTTTAGAGGAACTGGTCCTGTCAAGTTTGTAGAGCTCGTTCTCCTTAAAGCTCGTAAAACTTGTTTTATCTTGCCCAACTCTCACATGTTCACGTTAATGCTGAGTTGGACGTTATGTCTCTGTTTAGTTGCTTTCCGGACTTAGTAAAGATACTGTTTGCCGGAAGCTGAAAATTTAATTCCCGCGGAAATTTGGAAATCTAAATTTCTTTTAGAAATTAGAATTGTTAATTTCCGCTGGAAATCAAACGCTTGACTCATTTCAGAAATCAAAAATCGTTCTCGCTGGCTACTAAAACGTGTCACTCCAGGGTTTTGACAGTAACACTATAAATAGTCTTTCTCCTTTTCTTTTCTCCACAACTTCACTCCTCCAAAAGAAAGGTAGCTTCTTTTCTCTCTCAATTTTCTGTTTTGGATCTAAGGTTTTGGGAAACAAATTTTTTTTTTTTTTTCTTGTTTTTTTTTTGTTTTTTTTTTTTTTTGTTGTTGTCGTCGCCGCCGGTACCAATCTGCTACCGAGGCCGGCTTCCCTTCTCCGGTGAGGTGCGGTGGTCACTGGTTCGTCATCATCTCTGCTCCTCCGTGTCTCTTCCGTGTCATCGTTATCGAACCGTCTGCGTTTTCTGGTGAAGAAGGAGATCTCGTTTCCGCCGGCCTAGCTTCCTACCGGAGTTTGAAGGCGGCTCTGCTCCGTCGTTCCTCACCGGAGTGAGAAGGAGATCTCGTTTTTGCCGGCCTAGCTCCTCACTCACCATTTTTTTTTCGCCACCGTGCTTTGGGGAATCGTCGTTCCTTGACCACCGCCATAGATTCCGGCGAGAGCTCGCTCTGCTCAGATCCAGGCTCGCGGCTCGTCTCTGCTTCTGCGTGACCTCGACTTGACCAGACAGCTTTCCGAGAAGCTAGCTCCGTCGTGACGGCTCAAGTTTGTTCAGGTACGGTAGTCCGAGAAGCTAGCTCCGTAGCTCCGTCGTGACGGCTCAAGCTTCAAACAGCTTTCCGAGAAGTTAGCTCCGTCATTATATGCGGCTCCGAGAAGGGAAGACTTGTGAAAGCCTCGCCATTGATGAAGTTTTGAGCTTGTAACCGCACAATCCACCACCGTGCTTCGTTGGAGGAGTATTTACACTAGGATCGAGCTTGACCTTGACAGTTTCGTTCCTCCTCCTCACCAATTGCGAGCTTGGCTCTGTTTCGGCACCGTGAAAACAAATCTTGTTGAAGGTTCTTAGTGAAGGTCGTTGGAGAGAAGGAAAACGCCGAGACCCCTTGTTGTTGATGAGAGACGAAGGCCATCCTCGTGAGCGGTAAAGTGGTTGGCGCTGAGCTTGCTAAACCGTGTTAAACCGTGAAGGCCTTACCCCGAAAAGTTTTCCGTGACCATGACGACTTGACGACTCGTCGTGAGTTTTGAGTACTTTAGTATTCCCGGACATTGTCTCAATGTTAAGTCCCACGTCATCCTTCGAAAGATTCCGAGAATCCCTTTCGGAACTAAAAACAATCAGTTTGGAGAGCCTAGGACCGAGCTTCGAAATAAACTGTTCTGACGCTGAGTCTAGTGCCTGGCTTCGCCCTTGCAAAGATAGAGAGACGACTCGAGTCCTCGTCTCGGGCGTAAGCGATGCAGTGAATGCACAGAGTTCACCTCTCGTTAGTGGGCAAGTCGTCCACACTCGCAATCCTCCAGACGTAAAGGTGGAAGAGGACGAGGATGAGATAAATGAAAGATTTGACTTAGCTTTGTTTCTCCGAAAGCAGAAAACTTCGACTTGCGGAGAGCGTCGTGCTAGAAAGTTCAGACCTCCGTACCCGCCGGGATCCACTCTATCAACGGAGAGGTCCTTTTCTCTTTTGAGAAAGAAACTCAGCATCCCTGATGAAATAGAGCTGGTGGTTCCGGAACCTCACGAACGGGCTAACGATCCTCCAGAGGGGTATTTTACCTTATATGAGAGCTTTCTCGAGGTGTGCTTCCTGTGGTTTCCCATTCCGTATGTGATTCTCGAGCTCCTAGCAAAGTATAGACTTTCAATTTCGCAAATCACCCCTCGAGGAATTCGTCACTTAGTAGGAACCCTTGTTCGGAGTTATGAGTGCGGGGAAACTTTAAGTGTTCATCACCTGATGCGCTTCGTGGATATTCGGCGGTCCTCTCCCTTCTCCGAGCTTGTATACTTCGCTGTAAACCGGAGGAATCTTAGACTTATCCACGGATTTGGCAGCAAGGACCGGCAATGGATGGATTTTTTCTTTTTCGTGCCGATATGTGAAGAGACTTTGGGAGATGGACTAGGCCTAATCCAATCGAAATGGCTTACAAAGGGTAGCCGGTCCCGTTGTCTATCTTTGGGAGTCGGCTAGTTTTATTTTTATTGCTTGTGATGCGTTTGTCTTTTGATATTGATTCTAACCTCTTGTTTTCGTTTATGTGTTTTTTGCAGTGACAGGCCCAGCACCGAAGGTTCCGAGCAATTGGAAGGCAGTTTGGGATTTGCTCAGCGTTCGAGGGTGAAATTGGAAGAAAGACTTCTCACTGCGACGTGTCGAGAAAGCGAGAGCTTTCTTTGGGGGTTCTTCGGTCTCAAGTTTTCGCTTTTCAGATTGTTCAGGAGGCATTCGGTCAGAGATGGAGCGTCCACGATCTTTCAGGAGTTTAGCGCGTAGGACTACGGGGAGTGGCAAGCCTCCGACGCCGACTACTGCGACCACTTCCGCGGCGCCGACTACCGTGCCGGCTCCGGCCGTGCCTACTACTGCACCACCTCCTGTCATGCCGACTACTGCTACGCCTTCCGTCACGCCGACTACTGTGCCGACTACTGCGCCAGCTTCTGCCAGGCCGACTACCGTGCCCGCTTCTGCCAGGCCGACTACTGCGTCGGCTTCTGCTGAGCCGACTACTGTGCCTCCTTCTGAGCCACGTGACACTTCTGCCAGGAAGACCACCACTGCTGCTAAGGGATCGTGTCTCCCTTCTTCGACTAGGACTGAGATTGTAGCCGCTCTGCCTGCTGCGTCCGGTCCTCCTCCTTCCGACTACGATGCCAAGAAGGCGGCCAAAGGGAAGGGTCTTGCGGGCGACGACCGCAAGAGATCATCCGACAGGGACGACGTGATTGACGTGGACCGAGAGCCGAAGAGGGCTCGGGCGAGATCCGGCTCGCCTCCTCGTCGTGTTTCTAGTAGCGTCTTTGAGAGCAAGGCTTCCGCTAGAAGCCTCTTCTCTACTCTGGTTTTTGATGACGACGACGTGGCTCCGATCAACACGAAGTCTTCCGGAGACATGATGCGCCAGGGACTGAACGTAGGTTATCCTTTCTTTCTGCTTATCGTCCTTTAACACTTAGTGTTTCTTTCCTTCTTTTTGACACTTCTCTGTCTCTTATTATATATTTTTTCCTTTTGACAGTTTCTAGCCCTTGTGAACAAGGTGGGACACGAACTTGGGGCCAAGATCGACGACTTGAACGAGAAGCTGGAGGACGAGACGCATCGCACTGAGACCGCGCGTTCCGCGGCTGCGGGCTTTCTAGCTGAGCGTACTGCGGCCTGGGCATCGATAGATAAGAAGAATGCCGAGCTTGATAGCAAATCCAGAGAGATAATCCAGCTTAGGGCTGCGGCGAAGAAGTCTGCGAAGGCCCTACTCACCGAGGCGGAGAGGTCCGTGACGGCTCTTGCCGCCGCAGAGGAGAGAGAGCAATGTTCGGCCGCGATCTTGGCGAAGCGTAGCGGCGAGCTTGTCGCAGTGACGGAGAAGCTGAGACAGGCGGACGAGCACATCCAGAGTCTCCACAGAAAGTTCACTCGTGCCAGGAATAAGTTTGATGAGCTCCAGGGCGATCCGCGGGGCGACATGGTCTACCAGGTGCAGAGAGTAGCCAACCTCGACTTTGCGAGATTGTTGCTGGGACTTATTGACGGTCAGGAGCCCCCCAGACTAGAGGACAAGCTTACTTTTCTTACCACCGACGTAGCGGAGCACGCCAGGGACGAGGAGCGTTTCGAACGGTTGATGAAGAACCTTCACGGACTTTTGCACGTTCTTGATCCGCGGGTTAGTGGTCTTCCCTTAATAAATGTAGCTACTCCCTCGAAAATGTACAGTTATTTCTCCTTTTCACAGTCTAACTCCTTTCTCTCTTTTTCTTGTAGGCTAAGGCGCCCATCGCGGCCGTCCAGGACCGGACACTCGAGACGTACGCGGCGAGTGTTGGTGTAGCCGATCCATCGGGGTCCCTCCTTGGAGGCACCGGCTCTTGCAAGGCCGCGGTAGTTGGCGTAGATGGGAAGTTCTCCTTAATCGGCGGAGTTGGGGCCGAGGTGACCAAGACCAGGATCGACGATGTCGCCGAGGGCGCTGGGACTGTCGGGGCTCCTGAGGAGGTGAGGACGGACGAGGATTTCCAGGGGCCGAGGATCGACGCGCTTACCGAGGACCCGAGGCTTGACGATGTCTTTGGAGAGACGGAGGCCGAGGGGGCGCCGGTCACTCAGGTTGCTCCTCCAGGAGTGGACGAGAAAACCATTGCTTAGTTGTGTTTTGCGCATCTGTTAGCGCTTTTTAGATATTGACTTTGATTTTGCGCCTAGGAGGCTGCCTAATGCTTTTCGGCTTTAGGTTTTCTGGATTTGATGTCTTACCGTCTGGACGGGTTTTATCCATGGATGATTTTACCTTGTATGTTTGCAAGATGATAATGAATGCGGTTTTTAGCTTATCGACGATCTTCTTTTTAACAATTTTTGCTTAGTCTTTCAAAGAAAATCTTAGTAACGACGAACCGTACTTTGTTGTAGATGTTTGACCAGCGGAACATACATTCCTTTTATCGTGGTCGTTACCAGTGTAAGTATAACGAACGACTTGGCTTACGATCATGTTCGCTTTTTGATCATGACCGCTCCTTTGACGATCGTCGCTTTTGACCAACGATGTTGTTGGGTTTTGAACTGGTCACTTCGGTTACATGTGCGCTTCTCTTTAAACGCACCTGCTCCTATAATGAGCCACTTTTATTTATATAGCGCGCTTTATCCGATGGTGGATGTTGTCGTATTTATTCTGCAGAGTTTTTGTGAGAAGTCGTCGCTGTGGCCAGCAGCGGCGGTTTGAGATGGTCGTTTTAAGTTAGACCTTGAGTTATCCGTAACGGATGTAATAGAGATAGTTGTTTTGATAAGTCTTTGTAGTAGATGTTTTATTCTCATAAAGGTTTGCTACAAAGAGAGGTGGGAGTATATGAGTATACGTACCCCACTCCCCCCCCCCTTTTTTGGGAGGGGGGCAACTGAACCCACCCGAAAATGGGCTGCCTACGTACCCTTTGCAGGGATCAAGTCACCCGTAGTTCATGGTAAGTTGTTTGATGTATGGATGATTGAGTGTGATGATGATTGTGGAGGTAGCGGGACGGATTTTAGTGGTAGAACTTGTTGAGGTGTCGTGCGTTCCACGATCGTGGGATAGCTTTTTCTTCCATGTTTGCGAGTTCATATACGCCCGGCCGGACGACCTTAGTGACGACGTAAGGTCCTTCCCAATGTGCTCCGAGTTTACCGGCGTTCCGCTCTACTGTATTTTGGAAGACTTCGCGTAAGACCAAGTCCCCTTCGTAGAATCGCCGGGTGCGGACCTTGGAATTGTAGTACTTGGACGCAGCCAATTGGTAGCGAGTGATGTTAAGTAGTGCTCGGTCACGCCGTTCATTGACTAGGTCCAGCTCATCTAGGAGCAGCAGGTGGTTGAGTCCTTCTTGTTCGGGGAGAAGTCTACGGCGGACTCCTGGGACGTGTACCTCTGGGGGGATGACGCATTCTGTGCCGTAGACGAGGGCGAACGGGGTTTCGCCTGTAGCTCACCTTGGAGTTGTTCGATAGGACCATAGGACGCCTTCGAGTTCATCTGCCCAGCGTCCCTTCTTTTCGTCCAAACGCTTCTTATTAGTGGATTCGGCTTGTCCGTTTCCTTGAGGACATCGTGGCGTAGACTTGCTCAGGCGGATCTTCCATTTATCGCAGAAAAGGTCGAACTTGGCGGAAATGAACTGCGAGCCGTTGTCAGTGACGATTTCATAAGGCACGCCGTGCCGGCAAATGATGTTCTTCCAGATGAAATTCTCCACTTGTTTATCTTTGATGCTAGAGTATGACTCTGCCTCGACCCACTTGGAGAAGTAATCTGTCAGCACCAAGAGATAGCGCTTCTGTCGCGAAGGATGGAGAGGCCCGACGATGTCCATGGCCCAGCGCATAAACGGATAAGGCGAGGTAATGGATGAGAGCAGCTCTGTGGGCTGATGAATCATTGGGGCGTGTCGCTGGCATTTTTCGCAGTGTAAGGAGAACTTCTCGCAATCTTGGATCATAGTGGGCCAAAAGTAACCATGGCGTTTGATTCGGATTGCTAGTGCTCGTCCTCCAGAGTGGTTGCCGCAAGATCCGCTGTGGATTTCCTCCATTACTTGCCTAGCCTTTTTCTCTTCGACGCAAGCGAGCAAAGGCCCGGAAAATCGCCATTTGTAGACATTGCCGTCGAGTAGAACGTAACGAGCCGCTTGTGCTCGTAGTTTGCGAGCTGCCCACTTATGGCAGAACTTGAATTTTGTGGCAGTTTTAAAGTTTGTAAGCAATGAGAATGAATAACATGATGGATGTGTGTTGAAAATAGTTAAGAGAAGAGTTGTCCTAGTTGGTGAAATAGAAGATTATCAATCATTGCTTTATGTTTTTAGACGTACTGTGGTAATCATGGATCAGCTTTACATGGTTGGTTTGGTGCTCAAAGATATGTGTTTGACATTATAAAGTACTAGTTATAGTTAGAAGCAACTATAACATGTAGTGGGATCATAACTCTACTTGTTAAATGAAGCTTTAGAGTGTTGCTTTTAGAGGTTCCTAATTCTGATTTCTCGATTATGGTTTTGTTAATGGTAGAATCGAATGCTAAAAGAGCATGTAGTGATTCAAGGAATAAGAAATACAGTAATCGATTGGGAGATTCTGGATCTTATGGCTATGATATATTATGATATATTTCAATGAACAGGGGTCGCCTATTCGGTCATATCAACGATCTCCCAACTCTCTTTGAAGTAGTGATTCCTCCAAGACGACCCTGTCAAAGATTAGCCGGAAACCTTACTAACTAACTCTTTGCTCCTCCAATATTTTGTTGTCTAGATACTTAGATATATGAGTATGTACAAAAAAACTCAATGATGTAATATGCCATTCCT
Source organism: Arabis alpina (assembly GCA_900128785.1). Lineage (NCBI taxonomy): Eukaryota > Viridiplantae > Streptophyta > Magnoliopsida > Brassicales > Brassicaceae > Arabis > Arabis alpina. The sequence continues at coordinate 27,342,635 of LT669789.1, forward strand.
GCATATTACTATTCATGGTGTTGCGACTGTGAACTTATATTGTATGATCTATTTTCAATGAACATGAGTCGCCTATTCGGTCTGATCAACGATCTCCCAACTCTCTTTGAAGTAGTGACTCCTCCAAGATGACCATGTGGAAGATTAGTCGGAAACCGTACTAACTAACTCTCTGCTCCTCAAATATTTTGTTGTCTAGATATGAGTTTGTACAGAAAAACTCAATGATTTAGATAGTGGTAGAGAGAGCGAGCTCCAGCTTTTTGTTTCTTGGTTTTACTCAAATGTACAAACTCGAAATCGAAAGATTTTAATCAATGGAAACCCATAGAATCTCTAAACTGAGACTGAGACGCCACAAATGTCTCAATGTATTAATCACAACTGTTTTCGCAGTGTAAATTTGTGCATAATGCTAAGATTTTCTCATCCAAAATCCAGATACTCTTCTTCAGAATTGTGTCGTTAAAACAAAAACAAAATTTGGAGGCAAACTTCAGAATAAATGGGCCTGACAAATGATGGCTACACGCATAAGAGGCCCAATAAGGGTCTTGAGTCAATTGCAACGCATATATCTCCAGCTCCAAACACTCTTCTCTCTCTCTCTTTCTCTCTCTTTCAGTATGCATTGGGTTTTGTGGAAGCCATTGTAACTGTCTAACAGAGATCGAGCTCTTGCACACCATCAATTATACGATATTTTCTTGTTCCTCTTCAAAAAATGAAGAAATGTACCATCGTAGAGTTACATTTCATAACCCAGAAGTTACTTCACCACCTCCCCCACCAAACAACGAATCCATCGTCGAAGCGATTTTCACCAATCTCGAAGGTCGTCGACTCGGCTTTATAGTTAGAGTTTGCAGAGAAAAAAAGAATATAAACTGGATAAATAATAACCTAACACAATTCGAAAGCAAAACAGTAGAATAAATTGTCAGCAGCAAAAATTTGCAAGGAAGAATTACATACCTTTTAAAAATTTCTGCTTGGTACGAACCTTTGGTAACAAAATTTTACCAGACCTGGTTGACCAATCGATCCTTCTACACATGCCTCAAGATTAGAGATTCCCACAAAGTACAATAGATTGCAACCAAGCAGCTCAATAAGAAAAAAAAATTGGACGAAGGTTTAAAGATTCGCCGACAAAATTGAATCTTTACGCTAATTGTTATCATCTCAGAGTATAAATTCAGAGTTATCTATATTGTATTCCTTAAATTACACATGAAATAGCGAATTATAACTCGGATGAATCACATCAAAAGAAAATAGTATCACATCGAAATAAAGCTACCTAGCGTGTTCTTTTACTTGTCGTTACGGTAGCGAGTAGCGACAAAGCAATCATGGTGCCGCTGAGAAGAAGAAATTAAGAGTTATTCTTGCCGCTGAAATTTTTTGGGACTAATAAGACGTGTCGCTGCGTTTCCGGGAAACAACATCGGCCATGAAGTTCCACATCCTTGGGCTCCAAGCAACTAAAACCTTAACCATTCTCTGTAAAAAAATTAGTTGCTACGGCTGCGTTATGTTAAAGAACACGCTAGGCTTCCATGTATTTTTTTAGCCAACTTCCATGTATTCTGTGTTCGAACCAAAAGCTATCACTGGACACAAGCTTCTCCAAGTTCTTTTACAGAACTCCAAGAACAAAATGAAATGTATATATGTCTCTTGTTATTATATATACAAATGTGAGGCGTAAAATCAATTTCAATTTTGTAAACCAACACAAACTCCTACTTGGACCTTCTCGTTGTTACAATCAGTGATTTTGTGGTAGACCTTACTACAAAATCTGACTTGGCTGTCGCGAAACATACATCGTCTATTCTTGTCAATCTACTCACTCTTCTATTAAGACATACCTAAAATCGTATCTGCATATTCCTGATTTGAAATCATTTCGAGAGTATTCAGTACCAAACCAATTGGACCCAAAATTGATCGAACGACTATACAAACTCGTATGAAAAATTTTGATGAATCATGGACCAGATAATAAGCATTTATAATCATATACGAACTCGTGGTTGAGTTTTCTTACAACATCCAACGAAAGCAAAATTGAGAGAATGCTTGTTACAACCACATCGAACAAAATTAAAAAGAAACAACCCACATTTTTTTGTCTTTTTCTTCATCACAGTTTTTACAAATAGTTGAAGTCTCTAGGGTTTTTCTCTTTCGTTCTTTCTTTATTCTTTGAGATTTATCTTAGTTTCTTTTAGCCTTCATATTCTTCCCCATCACCATCATCATTATGTTTCACATAGTAATGAAAAAGAAAAAATCAAGTAAAGACACAAGATATCACAAACAGAGGGTAAAATCTAAAAGAAAATACAAACTCGAAGCCTTTAAAAGATGTCGTTTGTAAACATATGTCAACCACTTCACCTTAATGATGTGTTTTAATTACATTGATTTCCAGCGCCAATTGCCTTTTGAAATTATCCAACACGTTGAGAGGATAAAGGCTAGAAACCAAACTAAATGCTAGCAAAAAAAAACGCAGAGTGAGTTTAAGAGATTCACATAAATTACGCTCATAATTTTTTTCATAAATCCAGTGGTTTAAAAAATCTTTTCAAACAAAAAAGAGAGAGAAGAAAGCGGCTTGATTCAAGACTATAAAGCGCTGGCCAGAAAAGAAACCTCAAACATCAAATCTCAAAACTGTAAGGTCTAACTTTACTTTAGAATGATTAAAACTAAGAAAACTGAACTGTGAAGAAAAGACAAAAAGAAATAATACCCGAAGAAGAACCAGTATGCGATTCATGATCCACATCCATCCGAATTACATCCGAATTAACTAATATTCTGCAAGACTTAATCGATAAAAACCTAACAAAAGAAAGAAGAAGAGCAAGAACAGAATATGCGGATCTTAATCTCCAAAAATCTAATTCTTATAAAAAAAATCTAACCACCCATATTAAAACTAACCACCCCTCCATTCTTTCCCTCTCAACTATACCCCTCTCTTTCCCTCTTTCTTTATAATTACTAACCCTAATAAATAAACCTAACAACAAAATATTAAATTCTCTCAACTAAAAAAAACTCACCTATATTATCACTACACGTGTCTATTCTTCTTCTTCTTCTTGTTTCTGATTTTGCAGAAACAGAGCAACTACGAGACAGAGTTCCGAGGAGAACTCAGCTTCTTCTTCGGATCCTTTCTTCTTCCCCTCTTTCTCTGCTCACGTCGTCGTCCGTTGTCCTCATCATCTTCCTTTCATCTCGTCGTCTTTCCTCTTCCATATCCATCCATCAATTGGAAAAATAGAGCAACTGAGGAGAGATAGCTTTTTCTCTTCTTCCTATCTTCATGGTTAGAGAGCTTCTTCTCTTCTTATTATCTTCATGGTTAGATATTAGGTTTGAAAACAGTTGCTTGTATGTATTTTTTTGTAGATTAGAAAACTTGTAATTTCGTTTATGGGTTTAAGGTTTGTAGATTAAAAAGATTGGTTTGTTTGTGATGATATTTGGAATGATTTTTGTGGTAAAATAACAGCTGAATCGTTCTTAATCATACAAAATTGCAGAGAATCATAGGTAAATCAAAACTGCAAAGATATAACTAATAGAACTTTGTACTAATGAAAGTAACTGGTATTAACTATATTTGTCATTTTCTTTTGTAGGAGACAAAGAATTGCACAATCATATGTTTTGATTATGGAAGATGTTATTCAAGAGAAGGTGATTACACAAGATGGAGCTCAGGAGATCGAATTCACACTTTAGCGATATGAACCGCGGCGGAGGAGGTGACTTATTCTGAGTTGGTTGAAAGAATTAGCAGAAAGATCATGATAGATCCTTCTACAACGCGTCTAAGACTCAGTTTCTTCCCGATGATTTTTAATAATATGGTACCATGATGATGAGGTTTTTAATTACCTAATGCAAGTCAACGGAGATGGTCGTAGAACTCTTCTGAATGTGGAGGTAATCAAAGATGTGGATCGAACTCAGAGATGTGTGCAAGTGAATGGAGACGTTGGAGAAAGTGAAGTTGATGCAGGGGATGGCATGATGACTGTTTACGTAGACGAACCATCATGACACCATCCAATTGCACAACAAGGTGAATACTACTACTTATGACTATGTGATTCTTATTTTCGTAATTACTCTCTGTCTGTACTACTGGATACTACAACTTATGACTATGTGATTCTTATTTTCGTAATTTCTCTCTGTTTGTACTATTGGATACTACTACTTATGACTATGTGATTCTTATTTTCGTAATTTCTCTCTGTCTGTACTACTGGATACTACTACTTATGACTATGTGATTCTTATTTTCGTAATTTCTCTCTGTCTGTACTACTGGATACTACTACTTATGACTATGTGATTCTTATTTTCATAATTCTCTCTGTATGTACTACTGGATACTACTACTTATGACTATGTTGATTGTTTTGTGTGTTCTTTATGTCTACGTTTTCTTTACTTGCTAGTTAATTGGTACACATGTGTCTACTTGATAATTATGTACCACTAGACACATGATTAAAAATTCAATTTTTTTTGTAAAACTTATTTTTTTATTACAACTATACCTTATACATATGTTAATGTATGAGTAGAAGCCCTCATTGTTATGTCAAACACACAAACATGATGTTTTCAAACATTTTAATATACGAAACTATAGTAAATATATTTAAATGGATCAATTAGATCAATACTACTAGGAAAAGTTTGATTTTACATAAGTATGACTAATAATACATGATTTTGTACCAAAATATAACTAAGTGTAGAATCATACTACTAGAAAACTAGATATGACTATTAGTAAAATTTTAATATATTTAAATCATTTGACGGCACATGTGTTAAATATGTTTTTTAGACATGTGTCTATGGTTAATACACAGTAGTATCTATTAAAATCAGTAGTACCTATTAAAATCAGTAGTATCCATTAATATTAGTAGTAGATTCAAATAGAAAATGAGTTCCACATATCCAGATTTGTTCCAAGTACACACAAGTACCTAAAAACACATAAGTACTTAAAAGTTAAAACACAAAAGAATAGTTCAACTGAAAAAACATCATCCATTCCTAGACTTTTACTACATATGTAGTTTTAAATATCTCAATTCCTTGCTTTCTTGTTGGTCTTCTTAGTTCATCCGGTGTTGTTCCTTTTTCTTGTTGGCTTTTTCACTGGTTCCTCTAGTATAAATGGATATTTCCTAAAGGCAGATGGCTTCACATTCCTTTTATTGCTACTCTTTAGTATTGGTCTTCTACTTCTTAACACTCTTCTCTTTTTCTTCAATTGTTTCTTCTGATTCTGGTCGGTTCCAATTACATCTTCAAATGCCACATCAGTAGGAATTATGATACCTCTTTATCCTGCAATTCAAAAAGAATATTAAGTGACTATTACAGTTCAGTAATATCAGTACTATTCAGTAATACCACTTCTAATCAGTAGTACTAGTTCTCATAAGTTATATTAGTTATATGAGTTATATAATTTCTCATTAGTTATATTAGTTCTAATCAGTCTACATTTTCCTAATGTACCCATTTGTTCCACAATCAAAGACGAATATATCACATACCTTCTTATTTGCAGTCCTCGATCCTTGTCCACACTCCCTCAAATCATTTCTTACTATCGAACTACTTAAACATTTTTCACTTGGATCCTTTGAAATCCCTTTCTTCCTAACTCTTGCCATCCTCTTTGGAGGCATTTCTGCAGAATCCACAACAAAACGAAGGATAACAAATCAAAATTGACACAAATCAAATCCGAATGTAAAAGGATATAACAAATCCCTAATTGGGTTTTACTTCAAACCCTAATTTCAAACCCGAACACATACATCTTCAATTCATATCAACCCAAATCCGAACACATACATCTTCAATTCATATCAACCCAAACCCGAGACATCTCATAACCTTCAAACAGTGTAGAATCACAATCCAAAACCCATCAGAAATCAAAACCCTAAATTTATTTTACTTCAAACCCTAATTTGAAATTTGAAACATCACAATCTCAAGTTGAAATCAAAATCCTTCCACATATCAAAACTTCGAAACCTATTTATTTAACCATAAACCAATTCAAAATCAATACCAATTCAAAATTCGAAATCAAAACCCAAAATCCATTCTCTGAAATTGAAGATATGTGATTCACCATGGTGGTTACTTACAGCAGATGGTGAAACGGTGGGTATCGGAGACGCGACGACGGAGATGAAGCACCGGAGACGGGCTGACGGAGATAAATTACCGGAGATTTTGTCTACGGTGGTACTTCAGAAAAAGATCGTAATTTTTCTTTTGTTGTTGAGAAGAAGAAGAGTTAAAACTGATTTTTTATTTTTTTTCACATTTTCCTTTCTTATTCACGATTTAGGATATGTTCTTTTGTAATTAGGTAGTTTCATTAATGGTTCTTTTGTCTTTAGCCACTTTTTGTATTAAAAATAATTCAAACAAAAAATTAAAAAACAATGGGGTGTTTGAGATTAAAATATTTTTTGTTGGATTTTTTCAGATTAAGAACCCAGAATATGCCTAAATACACATATTATTAACAAATTATCTAACTGCCAAAATCGCAACCGTAAAACACCTGTAAAAGAAGGATAAAGTGAAAGAATTAGAAAAACAATATGAGTTATAACATACAACTCTTCATTAGATTAATCTAAAATAATAAATAGATGGAAGTAGAATCTTCTAATTCTATTACCATGAAACCATAGACGTATGATGATAGAACCATTATTAAACGGTTTTTCATATTTCGAGATGAAGCAGAAACTATTAAATAAAAAACATAAAAACCTTTTGAATAATATATAGAGAATCACGGAAACAACATACCGGACATGATAATAGATCAGGGATAAAAAAACCTGCATCACGAAATCAGAACAAAAAAAATCAATTAGAAAACTAATGTGAACCCGTTGTGATTGCTCGGATCACTTGGCTCGAATCCGATACAATCTGCAGCTTGGTGATTTCCAGTGTGCGCGCTTGTTCCAGGGCTAATCGAATTGCAAGGGCTTCGGCCGCTAGAGCCGACTCGACGAATTCCATAGCTCTCGATTCCTCTGTCACAATCTCCAATTGCGGCGATACAAATATCCAACCCATTCCAGCCGAGAGTGTGTTCTCTTTCCAAGTTCCATCGGTGAAGCATCGAATTCTATCTCGCTGGTCCTCAATTTTCCAGGTACGTCTTTGGATTCCCGTTATTCCGGCTTTTAAAGGTTGTGCGTCTTGCCACTCTCGTCCTCCTGTAATTGACTTCACTATAACTTTTGCTGCTGAGGAAAGGCGATTGTTGAAAATCACACTATTTCGTGATGTCCATAGGTTCCATAGTATCCATGGGTACAAAGACCCCGTAGTGATGCCAATAAGAGGCAAACAAATCGTAGTTCTCAGTGCCTGTAGACAAGATTTTACATCACTTAGTTCTAGAAACTCCATCTCCTCCTTGAAAGGAGTCAAACTCCATACTGATTTGGCAAAGCTACACTGGAACAACAAATGCATAATAGTCTCCGGTTCTTCACACCGTTTACACTCCGAGTGTGGGATAATGTTCCTCCTGATCAGGTTTTCGCCCACTGGTAAAGCTCCTTTCACTGCTTTCCATATGAAAAGTTTCATTTTTTCCTGGCACTTCCCTTTCCATACCTCTGAGTGCCAGTTGAACTCTTGGTTTGTGTTTGCAGGTTGTGGGGTTTGATGAGTCTCTTCATAGATCGTGTGATACCCTGACCTAGTGGTATACTCTCCTGATGCATTGGGGATCCATACATATTTGTCTTCAGCATCCAACTGACTTGGCTTGATGCACATGACTTCTTTTTCCAGCTCTGGTAATACTTCTCTAACCTTCTGTATGTCCCATTCCCTTGAGTTTGGTAGGAATAGGTCAGCCACTTTCATATCATAGATATCTTGTTCAGCTGGTCCTATTGGCCTACACATCCTTTTGGTGGTTATCCATTTTTCTTCCCAGACGCTAGTACTTCTGCCATTACCTATGGCTTTACCCAAGTTTAGTTTGAGTAGGTCTCTTCCTACTAGTATCCCTTGCCATCCATGTGATGAATTTTCAGATGATGTACATTCTAGAAAAGAGGTGGAATGGTAGTATTTCCCTTTTAGAACTCTTCCAAGCAAACTGTCTGGCTGTGTTAGTAGTTGCCAACTTAGCTTTGCTAGTAGTGCATCGTTGAAGTTCTGAACATCTCTGAAGCCCAGACCCCCTTCTTGTTTTCCTCTTGTTAGTTTGTCCCAAGCCACCTAACACATTTTCCTCTCCTCTTTGTTTGTATCCCACCAGAATCTTGTAAGTAAGGACTGAATTTTGTTGCAAATTCCCACTGACAATTTAAAACAGGACATGGTATATGCAGGCATTGAGGATAATACAACTTTGAGCAACACCATCTTCCCTGCGCTGGAGAGGAACTTTGATGACCAAAAGGCTGCTCTTTGTCTGATTCTATCAACCATTGAGCTGAAGAGGTCCACTTTCTTCCTACCAAAAAGTTCAGGTAACCCCAGGTATTTCCCTGCGCCTCCCTCTTTTTCTATTCCCAACTGTCTCTTGACTCTACTTCTAGTCCTCTGATTTGTCTTTTTGGAGAAGGTGATTGATGACTTTTGTGTATTGATTCTCTGCCCTAATGCTTCTTCATAGGTTTGCAGGATTTGCTTCAGAGTTCTACAGTTCTTGATATTTGATTTGCAAAAAAACATTGTGTCATCTGCAAATAGTAAGTGGTTTACCTTTGGACTCCCTCTAGCAATTTTAATTCCATCTAATTTCCCATCTTCTTATGCTTTGTTGCAGAGGCCAGAGAGAACTTCGCTGCACAATATAAAGAGGTATGGTGATAAGGGGTCGCCTTGCCTGACTCCTCGATGAGGTATTATTGTTCCCCTTGCTGTTCCGTTAATGAGAGGCGAAAAAGTCATTGTTTTAACGCATTGCATCACCCACTGAATCCATCTTGCATGAAACCCCATTTTTTCCAACACTGGCCTGATAAATTCTCATTCTATTCTATCATAAGCTTTCATCATATCTGTCTTCACAGCCATGGAACCCCTTGTGTCTGCATCTGAAATTTTCAGAAAATGGAGCATTTCATGTGTTATCATAACATTATCTGTTATGGCTCTCCCAGGTACGAATGTTGATTGGTTTTCTGCCACTAGATCATCTAGCAAAGGGTGTAGTCTAGCAGTTAGGATTTTGGAAATTATCTTATAATAGACGTTACATAACGCTATTGGTCTGAAATCTGCGACTGATTTAGCTGTTTTTATCTTTGGCACCAAGCAGATATGAGTTGCATTTGCTGATCTTGGTAGTTTACCAGATGTGAAGAAACCCTTTACCTCTTTTACTATCTCCGGACCAATCGCTTCCCAGTTGGAATGATAGAAGCTAGCCGAGAATCCGTCTGGCCCAGGAGCTTTATCCGGATGAATGGAGAAGATCGCAGTTTTGATTTCCTCTTCAGTAGGTACTTTCACTAGTTCCTCATTTGTTTCTTTTGAGATTTTGGGCTGGATTGCTTTTGCTACTGCTTCATTTCTGTTCCCTTCTTCAGATGTAAATAACTTTTGAAAATAGTTTATTACTACTTTTTCAAGTTGATCATCTTCATAGACTAACTCTCCATTCTCATCCTCCAGAATAGCTATGTTGTTTCTTGCTCTACGCCCCTTTGTAGCTGCGTGAAAATATCCATTATTCTTGTCCCCCAAACTGAGCCAAATTTGACGGCTCCTTTGTTTCCGATACTCCTCTTCCAGCTGGTAAGCTTTCTTTAACTCTGTGTTTATTTGGTGGATGTATTGGTCATCACTATCAGGGTCTACCATAGCTTGCTCCAGATTAATTTTTAGCTCCTCAATTCTCTTCTGGCTATTTTTATAGTGCTCTCTATGCCACTTTATGATAGCCCTCCTGCAGTTTGCTAGCTTATTCTCAACAGATGCATCTGGATTTGTACTCCAGGTTGTAGCAATCATATTCTTTACCTCTTCATTGTTCCTGAGGCTTCTATCATATCTGAATAAACCATTTCTTCTTCTTTTCCCAGAAGTGAAGTTTGTTATCAGCGGCATGTGGTCTGAACCTTCAAAGAGAAGGTATTCACTCCTTCCTGCAGGATAGTGCTCAATCCATGCACTATTGGCCATTGCTCTGTCCAGGCGGCATCTGACATGATGTTTATATCTTGTTCCTCTCCAAGATAGGAAGTCCCCAGAGAATTGTAAGTCATTCAAATCGTTTGCTGACATAAAAGTTCTGAAGTCCACAAAAGACTCCTCTGATCGTTGGTTGCCTCCAGTTTTCTCAGTGTTATCAAGTATCTCATTAAAATCTCCTGTGAGGAACCAATGATCTTCCCGGTTTGCTACATGATCAGATAAGTGATTCCATCATACCTCCTGTCTTTTTCCTTTCTCAGGATGCCCGTACAGAAATAAGTATAACAAGTAAAATAGTGTTTGACAAATGAAATAGTAAATGATTAAAGAATATAAAATGTTTGGATATTAGTATAATAGTAATTAATAATAATATAATTAATTAAATAAAAAAACTAAAAAAAAATGAGAGCTTGACATATCATTTCAAAATGTTTCTCCTTTAATATACATAGAAGATACTATTATTTTATTATTATAATAAGCGATAATTTCTATGTTTATAATATTTTAAGCGCAGACGCCTAGAACGATTTTAAGAATATTGGGTTTGACCAAAGCATTTACTAACGGTGTAAAGAAGAGGATAAGTATGGGCTAAAGAAGAGGATAAGTATGTTATGGTTTGTCGTTTACTAACGGTCATTATCACTTATCATAATGCAATATTATATCCATGAAAAGATATCTGGTTTTGTGGCTCATTATCAGAATGGCTATGGCAGAGGAAAGCTTGAGAGGCAAACCTAGATGGAATCTTGGAGGCATGACCGCTCTTGTCACCGGTGGCTCCAAAGGTCTCGGGTCAGGATCCTACTTCTCCTACCTTACCTACTTTCTTATGGTTTAATATCGAATCTAAGCTCTCATTTCATTCATAGATTTATATGGATCTTTTGATGTGTAATAAACACAACCTCTCTGAATTGTATAAACACGCGTATTTAGGAAAGCTGTGGTGGAGGAACTAGCCATGATGGGAGCAAGAGTCCACACATGTGCTAGAGATGAAAATCAGCTTCAAGAAAGCTTACGTGAATGGCAGGCAGAAGGGTTTCAGGTTACTACTTCTGTTTGCGACGTTTCTTCTCGTGACGAACGAGAGAAACTCATGGGAACTGTTTCCTCTATCTTCCAAGGAAAACTCAACATCCTCGTGAGTATACACTTTTATCGGTGGAGCTTGGATTCACAATTACCAAATCATGTTGTGTGTGTGTGTTATTATAGGTAAGCAATGTCGGAACGGGTGTAGTAAAGTCGACCATAGAGTGTACGGCAGAGGATTTCTCGTTTATAATGGCTACAAATCTCGAGTCAACTTTTCATCTGTCACAGCTCGCGCATCCTTTGTTGAAAGCCTCTGGTTCAGGGAACATTGTGCTCATGTCTTCCGTTGCTGGGGTTGTGAATTTCAGTCTTACATCCATCTATGGGGCAACCAAAGGTATACAATATCAAACACCTAATGATCATTTAATTTTGGAGACTTATAGAAATGTATGCATTCCAGGAGCCATGAATCAGCTGGCGAGAAATTTGGCATGCGAGTGGGCTAGTGATAACATAAGGGTAAACTCTGTTTGTCCATGGTTCATCACAACTCCTGCATCTAAAGATGTAAGGCACAAGATTACTATGAATATCTTTTTTTGGGTTTAACTATTTCTTTGATGAATTTTGGTTTATGTGAAAATGTAATCAGTTTCTTAGTGGTAAAGATATGAAAGAAAAGGTGGAGAGTGTGACACCAATGGGGCGTGTTGGAGAGGCAAATGAAGTACAACTTTCAATTACCCGATTTAAAAACTTACTTCAAACAATTTCATAGTTTTAGTATTGAAAAAATAAGGATATAGATCCTAGAATTTCAATTGTCGTTGATAAATCATGGAAGGGAACATTTAAGTTGGAAAAATGTTGTACAAGTGGTGTACAAGTGTTGGTTCTTTTCAATGCTTTTATATTGAGTTTTTGTTTTGTTTTATTTTGTAGAACATTGACTTCCAATATATATTAATATTTTAAAATATCAAATAACATATATATATATATAATACTTATCTATTCAGTTAGGTAACATAAAGTTAAATTTATCTCAAAATTTAATATCTTTAATTAACATTGACCATTAAATTATTTGTTCTATTAGTTTTAAAATCTTATTTTAATACAATAATAATTTTTACGCTAACATTCGTTAAAATACGGGTGTCAAACTCTAAATTTAACATTGTTTCTAACTTCTAAGTTTCTATATATCGAGCTAACCTATATTCAAATGTTGGTGTAAAACTTTCAAAATTTGTTAGTTTGAATATGAAATTGGAATAGTCAAATAATTTATGATGTATTATTCGGAGAACCATGTATATTTTCTAAAATATATTATTCATCCATTGATTTTTTTCATCCGCATTCATTTCATATATGTTTTGGTTTGTAGAGTTATTCCTGAATAGATATGAAATAAATCTGAAAAGGAAAGAAATGTAGCTCGCTTATAGAGTTGAGTTGAGTTGACTGTGAATTTGTAGGAGCAATATCAACGCATTTAAAGATTGATGAACAACAAGATGTGTATACAATCAAGGGGGAGTTTGAAGTTCATCAAGAGGTGCTTGAATTCTAAAACTCAGTCATCAAGGGGGAGATTGTTAGTGTATGTTGAATGAGTTTTTAGAATTCAATATGAGTTTATACAAGTGAAGAAGCAAACTGAGTTGAAGCAGTTTTCTGAAATGGTTCCTGAAGCAGTTTTCTGAAATGGTTCATGAAGTAGTTACGAAGTGCTACAGAGCAGAAATGGATTGGACTTGAAGATATGGGCTTGGGCCGACGAATTTACAAGCTAAGTGACATAAAATATACTTAGCTTGGAGAGGATTTAGGAAGAAGAAGATTTCCATTTATCATTAGCAAAGATTATGGTAAGATGGATATTGTAGAAGATTTGATATCTTCCAAAACTGAACAAGGCTAGGGTTAGCCGTTAATTCCTATAAGGCATATATAGGAGGTGAAAACGTGGCTGCACGTTAACACAATAGATCAGAGTCTTTAGCAAAGTGTATTTGAGATTGTCTAGCAAAAAGAGATCTTTTGTCAAAGGGGCTAAGGGGGTAGTGAGAGGTTCACAAGATCATGTGTGACTTGTGAACGCGTGAGGCTAGGAGGTGAGTGAACTTGTAAAAGCACTTGTCGTTTGATCTAGTATAAACGTTTGAGAGAAGAACCCCTTTGCAGTTTTGTATTTTGTATTTGTTGCAGTATTGTCTTCAATATTCTTGATCTGCAACATTGACTATTCAAATTCCCAAATCTTCTTAACAAGTTTGAAATTAAATCCATTCCGCACAACTTTCAGTTTCAGTGTCACAAAAGAAAATGTAAATGTTGACCTTAACATCAGCGAGTATGCTTCTAAACATGTATTGTTTTGGTTTCGAAGATTCAGAGTTGCTATACAAGAAAATAAACACCAAACACTCTTCTCTCTGTGTTCTTGGCAACACCCAAATTCAACTCTCCACCTCAAAAATGTCTAACTTGTAATCATGAAGCATCAAATTTACACAAGGTCTATATACTTCTCCGTAGGTATAGTATTGGCTTGAGCTTTTGCTGCGTTTCATCGTTTCATTTGCCTTCTGTGCCACTACCGAGTTGCAACTTCTCTATCTCCTTCAGCTGAGACACAAAACTCTGTATTAATATCATCATTTGAGGTGAAAATGCAAGAAAGTACAATGGTTACTCGGTATTGACACTTACCAGTCTCTTTACTTCATTCTTGACAGAAGTAGTTCCTCCAGTGACACAATCAGAAGTGTAAGGACTACAAATACGTACTCCCATTACCAGAATGTCTTTCTTTTCCCACTTTACAGTATGCCTGAAATGCAGCATTACATAACATTCATTTAAAAAGAGTAACCATTAAAATTCAATTAAATGACTCCCCGTTTCATAGATCATATCATGATTAGTCTACAACCTGTTCTTAATTGTAAAACGAAGAAAGCTCATTCACCAAATGGTATCAAAACAAAAAAACTACCTAGTTAGTTTCTTTGACAAGTCTAGTCGAACATCATAACACATTGTTCTTCCAGAAATGCCATGACAAGTACAAAGTAGCTCACCAAAAGAAAACTACAGTACAGATTTGAGATTTGATGCTAACTTACAGGCGTTTTTACAGCAGAAAACACTGAAGCAAGCTAAAGATAGACTCCCAGAGCAAATTTATAGTCCTAAAAAACCGTGCATCGTCTAGAAACTAAGAACAATGCAAAAGCTAAATTGAATCCAAATTCAAGCATACTTATCCTACAATAACACAATAAAATCCGAAGCAAATTCCTCACAGTTACTAAAAAAGAACTATCTTCACTAAGCAACCATCTGCTTAACACCTTTTTCCTAGCCTGTTACTACCATACCATAAAAGAACAAAAGCACAAAACCCATTCGCAAAAAATCAAACTATGGCAAGTGAAACAGTAATCAATCCAGGATGTTGTTATATTCTTCACATAAGCACTAACCTAAACCATAACCAAGATTTGAATTACTATCAACATCTCTTATAAACTAATTATCATCATCTTTTATCAACTGACATAAAACGATATCAGGATAAGCTTACAACCATTTGCTATAACCGACATTACTTAATTGCATGAAGACCATGTGGAGTTTTATATAAGTAAACTACCTGATTACTTTCTTTGGCAACTCTATTCGAACATTATAGCATCTATTGCTCTTTCAGAAATGCATGACAAACAGCTCATCAGAAGAAAACTCTAGCCAAAAATTTGAGAATCAATGCTGATTTTCATGCCATTTAACAGTAGCAACAACTGAAGCAATGCTAAAGACTGATTAGAACATGGACAAAAATATATTCCCTAAACTCATGCATCTTCAATAACATAAACAAAATTCAAAGAAATTCATCTCACTACTACCACAATCAAAGCGCAATGACAATTTCCAAAGCAAAACTATAATCAATCCAGATTCTTGTTATCTTCTTCACACAAGAACTAACCTAAACTATAACCAAGATTCAAAGAAAAAGATCCTTACGTCTTAGACAACGCGTTGAAGATACTCTGCGCCTCTTTAGTAACACCAACACCACGTTTCTCAATGTCCCTGCGTAATACATTTCCTCATAAGCTATACATTAATCAAAATCCGACTCAATCATAAGACATTGCAACTACAAAATCACCTAATCGCAATATCCTCTTTCGTTATGAGTCCTTCAAGATCAATCGAACGCTCTTCAGCTTCGAGTGGTTCGTTTTTCAAAGTCCAAAGATCCGTGAGATTCGATATGAAGTTCGTATTCACCATCCTTGTAGTCATCGTATCACCAGTTACCGGCCTCACTCCGTCTTGTAAAATCAGTAACCGTCAAGGACCACCGCAACAAAACGAAAATCTCAAGAAAACGAAGAAACTACGAAAAGGATATGGAAAATGACGATGTTGGAATCGTAAGCTGAGACGATCCCCTTAAACTCGATTCCGGTGGTTAGTGTAACACTGAGAGTTTTCCCCACCGCGAGTTCTATGCCGCATACTCGTACTTCGTCTTCGACCACCGTTGCACCTTCTTGACTCATGGCGGCGATTGAAACGAGCTTTCTCTCGCCGGTGGTTTCTAAATCGCGGTTAGTGAAACTGACGTTTGCAAAATATCTTTAACCGTAAATGAGCCTTCGTGTATAGATAGATGTAAAGGCCCTTGATCTTTTATTGGGCCTAGCATATCTTTAAAAAATTAAATTATAGGCCCAATAAGAGTTTGATGTATGTATTTACACCACCTTACTCTTGAGTTTTGCATAATTTGTTTTTTTTTTCATTTTTGAGAACATGAATGAAATTTATATTTTTTCACTAGATAATAATATAATACCCACTGATAAAATTTGTAATTGACTTAATAAGGGGTTTATGCTATTTTTTAGAACATGAATGAAATTTATATTTTTTCACTAGATAATAATATAATACCCACTGATAAAATTTGTAATTGACTTAATAAGGGGTTTATGCTAAATATATAGGAAGAGGAAAATGAAGTGAAGTGGTACAACTGGCATAATTAAACTAATCATTTTATTTTGTCAAAAGGGAGATGGGAAGCTGGTGAGCTACTACATCACCATTATCTCTTGTCATTACTTTATAATTTCCAAAATCTGAAATGTCAGTCTTTGGATGTTGGTTCTAAATCTTTAGCTCTAGATTTTTCTTTAAAATTAATTAAATTTGAATTTGTCTACAACCACAACATCTTGTTAGCTTAAAGTCATATATTATTAATGTCTATAAGACAAATTTTGTTCTTTGACAAATAATTATTTCACATTACTATTGTAAACTTTGAAACAAATAATTATTCCACAGTTAGCTCAATGATCTTTTTGATTGAAAGATGGCTCGTCTCGTCATGTGGGTCTAGGTTAGAAAACTAGTTCACCATCTACGAAAATCCTTTTTTTTTTTTTTGAACATTTGATTTTATTTATAACTTTGACAAATTACAAGTCACATCACATGACAGAGCATGTTGTATAATTTCAGAAGAAAATTGTAAATACAACAAAAAGAATATTTCGAGTGTCCTATAACGGAAAATCGTTTTTCATACAGTTGTAAATGTCACAAGTAACAAAAAAACACATGGTTTTTTATATAGACTTTAGAGATTAGACTAGATTTCGGTTCATAGTTTATGTCAGTTACCAAAACAAAAACTATTCATGCTAAAATTTTACTAAATTTACAGAGTTGTGACCGATGACAAAAATGTTTTTGCTAATTTAATGGGTTTGCAATTGATGGATTTATTAGACAAAATGTGATTGATTTGGCTAACAAATTGAGTGATCGGAAAGAGGAGGTCACATGGAACAAATGGAATGGACCGAAGTTAACGGAAACGAAGACAACAAGTCGAACCACTCATTGCAAATTTAGAACACATCTTTGAGATCACATGTTGTTTGAGTCCATCTCACATGCGTTCTACACACATAATGCTTGTAACAACTATTAATTATGATTGAAGTGGACACTTCGTTTTATGGATTTAAATTTCAAGTAGCGAAATAACTAGTGTTAATGGTTTTATAATACCGCTATTCGGTCCAAGACATTGTTATTTTCCCTCCACGTGAAATTTTTGTCCTTGTATGTTAACTTTTGCATAGATTCCATATTGCTCTAATCTCAGAATCAACCGTTGTTAAATATGTATGCTATATTTATATTATTATACCATCCTTCTTTTACATTTAGGTTAACCATGCATTTTTCCATCAATTATTGTTTTATCTACCATTGTCCATTGATTAGTGCTAAGACGATCAAATAACACAGATTGCTTTTCTAGACCTTTAAAATGTATTATCATGGATATCTTTTTTTCCTAATTACTTAATTAGAAACACAAAGGTATATTTTAAAATATAAAATTCTTGGGCCAGCAACTCTTCTACCAAATTGCCTTTTTATAGCTCTCACATTTTTTTCACCGTCTAGTAAAATGATTAAAAATCATTACATGTCGGGTGGGTAAAATCATCTCAACGTTGACTTTACCATCAAATCATGGAAACCGTACCATATAAAGGGTCTCCAGTAGTTAATTATTGACAAATTTGTTTAGCTAAAAGCTACATTTTATTAATCGTAAATAAAAAATAGATTTTGCTCCAAATTACTCATAATTTTTTTATAACTTATGGCTTATATTTTCTCTAAGTGATTTTCTTTGATTTATATTTTCTCTCTACCTTATTTTACGATTTATCTTCACTCGGTTTTTATTCTTTTTTTTAATAGTTAGTTCAAACTATTATAAATTTTATTTATCTTTTCTAATTAGTTTACACTACTAAAAACTTTTTTGTTTTCTAATTGATTTGGACTATTAAAAATTTACTTTTTTATAATTTGGTTAGTTACTTAACAATTATTTTGTGTATTTTCCATTTTTAATTTTTTAAAATTTTTCTTTTTTAATATATGTTTAGTTCCTTAACAACTATTTTGTTTGTTTCCATTTTCAATTTTTTTTTAAATTAATTTTAAAAATTTAACACTTGTCATCATCTCGATCAATATTTAACACGTGTCATCATCTCGTGAGTTATAATTTTGACGACTTCTCCTTTATATCATAAGATTTGTGCAATTGTGACAAAATATCAAAATTTACTAACAGTAATTGATTGTTATTTATTCCTCGTAAGATAATTTTATTCTAAAATTCAAAAAGGAAAAAAGTATAAAATTATTCGAATGATTTGACTTTTAAATAAATGCTTAAAATTCCATAAAAACACTATTTCGAGTTTTTTTTTTGTCGACACTACTTCGAGTCTTTGATCTACATTATTTATCTGTCAGTTGTCACCATCTTAAATTCTTAATAAAGGGTTAATTAATCTAAATCAAATTACATCGCGGCACGTAATATTGATTTGGACCATTTTCACTTTTGCAGTGAGACACTGATTTTTTTCAAAAAAAAAAAAGCAGTGAGACACTGACAATTATACCCTGACACTCGCAAGGAACAAAGAATATCATCTACAAACCGCATCAAAGGGTATTTTCGTCATTTCCATATTCAGAGTAAAGCCATCAGAGTCTGGCCTCAGAGTAAAGCCATCAGAGTCTGGCCAATTTCAGACTGGCCACTAACTAATCAAACACGACTTGCTGCTCTACCACAAGGATCCCCCTACCACAAGCCACAAAATAATAAAGTGGCATTATTAATAATCAAAAATTTATTTAACAACTAATGATGTTTATGCAAGCATTAGCAATAAATCTCAATAGCAAAATAGTTCACTCGGTGACTAAAAATGGAATAATACAGAAAATATTAATATGGTCCATGCGCAATAACCATATTAATACATCAAATATCTTGTAAAATTTCCAGGTTTGTAATTTTACAAAATCTCAATGACCAAAGTAAGTAGAGTCGTATGCGGTGGACAATTATTGTAGATTTTTCTAAAGCAAAAAGTAAAGAAAAAACCTATTTACAACTATATTTAAATAGTTTATGTGGAATATACTGAAAATTAAGCACATCAACTAGCATTGACATAGACTAATAATAATAGAGAATCAGTAAAATCTTCCTTCCATGGTCCAAAACCATTGAACCATTAAAATCACTAAAATCGATAGTGACATGAATATCAATAATCAAAACAAACAAGAATCAAGAAGGCCACAAAAACAAAAACCAAAGTTGTTCTATATTCCTAAAATGGGATCAAAAGAGCAACATGATTATCTAAGTCAGAGAAAGATCATTGTTTTTATAGTCTTAGCATTTCTACCAATAGCTCTGTTTCGACTCTGTTTTTATGATTCATTCTCCACCATAGATGACACATCTCTCCAAGAATCTGCAGCTCACGTTGTGATCACAAGCTTCTCTTCTTCTTCGCAAGGTACAAAATTGAAATAATTCAATATGATTGTGTATATATATGCAGGAACTATGGTTTAAGATATTATATGTCAATATGCAGAAGAAGAAACTCAAGAAACATTTGATAGTACAAAAGAAGAAGGTTTATGCGATTATACGAAAGGAAAATGGGTCAGAGACGAGATTGGTCCACTCTACAACGGTTCGACTTGTGGAACAATCAAAGATGGTCAGAATTGTTTCCGACATGGTAGACCAGATTCTGGTTATCTTTATTGGAAATGGAAACCGAACCAATGCGATATACCGAGATTCGACGCGAACCGGTTTCTTGATCTTATGAAAGACAAGCATCTAGCTTTTATCGGTGACTCCATGGCTAGAAACCAGCTTGAATCTCTTATCTGTTTGCTTTCTACAGTTTCTAGCCCTGATCTTGTTTACAGAAACGGAGAAGACAATAAATTCAGAAAATGGCGTTTCGAATCGCACAACGTCACGGTCTCGGTTTACTGGTCCCCGTTTCTTGTGGCCGGTATAGAGAAATCTGGAAACTTGGACCACAATGTATTGCATCTTGACCGTGTGGACGAGAAATGGGGAAATGATTTAGAACGTTTCGATACGGTCATAGTCTCCGTGGGACATTGGTTTCTACATCCTGCGGTTTATTACGAGTCCGGTTCGGTTTTGGGATGTCATTCTTGTGAAGCAAGCAACTGTACCGAGATAGGGTTTTACGATGTGTTTAGAAAAGCAATAAGAACAACGTTGAAAGCGGTGGTCGGAAATCGTCGTGAGGTGATCTTAACGACGTTTTCGCCTTCTCATTTCGAAGGCCGGCCTTGGGATAGCTTAGGCGCGTGTAACATGACTGAACCTTACGAAGAAGGGAAAGTTCTAGAAGGTTTGGACTTGGATATGCGACAGATAGAGATGGAGGAGGTTGCGGCTGCCAAAGCCGCGACCGAGGTGAAGTTGGAGGCGTTGGACGTGACCGCGATTTCAGTGTTGAGACCGGACGGACATCCTGGTCCGTACATGTACGAGTTCCCGTTCAAGAACGGTGTACCGGAGAGAGTACACAATGATTGTTTACATTGGTGTTTGCCTGGTCCGGTCGACACGTGGAACGAGATTATGATTGAGATGTTGCGGCGATGGAAGGTTTAAATGATGAACGATGATTGTATGATATCATATACTTATGACAAATTAAAAGGTGTAATCATTTTTTATTTGAAAAGTAGCTAGGCAGTTTCTTTTCTTGGATTAGATAAAGGAAAAAAACATGGTTGATACTTTTGTTTGTTGTTGTTTCCGTTCTTTAAACGATTGAGGAGCACAAAAGATAGTTGGGTTTAGGCCTTGATTGGGAGACATGGTGCGGTGCGTATTTGAAAGATGCGGTGGTGCGTAATTCCTCTTGAGTTGCCATTCATGATAAATTATGAAGTGTGGTGCGTATTTTATTAAAATACTCAAAAACACATGGGTTCCAATCAATGTTTTTAAAACCGGAATAGCTTCCGGATCATGGTCAATCCGGTTCAACCGGGTCTAACCGGTCTAATCGGATTCATAGTTTTTTAATTATAATATATATTAATAATATATTTATCAAAAATATATATATAGCAATATGATAACGTATCGTATATATTACTTCCGTTCTACAAACACTATACGTATATTTTAAAACTGGACCGGACCGGCAGTTGAACCGGATTTAACCGCGAACCGGAAGATCATCCGGTCTGGTTCATCACAAAAACCCGGATTTCAAAAAAACCGGTAAAACCAGATAAAAACCGGCTAAAACCAGTGAACCGGTACGAACCGGCAAATACATAAAACCCGGTTCTTAGAAATCTAGAGTTTTTCACCATTTTTTTTTTGCAATTCGCTCTGTCAATCTGTATTAATTTGTGTTCAATCTAAGTATTTATATACTGATTTAAGAATATCAGAAGAATCAGAAAACATATGAAAGAAAATCTACAAAATATTAAGATTTCAAAGAAAAAGATGAAAAAAAGCAGAGAGAATAGAGGAAGAGAGAGACAGCTATGCGGCGGTTTTGGTGAGAGAAAAGAAGTTGGTAGAATGAATAATTTTTAGGGTAGACATGTGTTTTTACAAATAATTCATTTTAAACAATCTCCTTTATATAAAAGGGGAAGAATTAGAGCTCTCTAAAGCATGCCACATGAGCAAAAATCTGATTTTTCTTAACCAATGAAAGTGCCATGTCATTATGATTTTGTTTCCAATCAACAACATAACATATTTTCAGACCAATACGGAAGTCGGAAGATATAATTGAAGCAACTGAAAATTGTTTCCTATGCAAAGCCCAATAACGAAGCCAATAAAAAGCCCAATAGATTTCTTTACATTTCTTCTTCTCTTTGTCCAAATGATCGAGAAAGACACGCATCACTACTACAACCCTAATTAAAGACCAAATCAATTCTCATTCCAAATTCTCAATCACCGTTACAAAGAACTGTAACTCCTCCAAAATTATACTATATAATTGTTACCAATCAATTCGGTCCCAATTCCTCCATGTTAACGCTTAATCCTCCATCGACTTTATAGCTCCATCAACGCCAAGGCCAAGCGATCCTATATATATATAGAACTCGTTCCTCCACCAAACACTACTCAAACCTTTAACTGAGTATGACGCTATACAATTTTCAATTACTGTTTTTTCAACTGATTTTGTTGATTCCTGGAATCTTTGTGTTCACTTTTCTTTATCGTAGTTGTACTAATGTGGAGTTTTCCTTTGTTTTCAGTTGCAGTAACGCATGTCTCCGTTGTTACAGAGTTTGTTGCCCAACTGCTTGTGATAATCCTGTTTGTGAAGAATGGTGATATTGTTACCTGTTGTATACAGGTCTATGGTTCCTTCTGATTCCTTTTTTCGTTCTTTCTGAAAACTTTTATTCACAGCCATTGGTTACACAGCCTGTTATGGTATAAGTTTATATTCTAATCAAAGAAAAGCTAAATTGTGTTTTGATTACACACACATATTCTCTGTTTTGGGATTCATTGAGTTAAAATTTATGAATTGAAAACTACTCAGAAAAATCTTTCGTTTTTTTCTTTGTAGGGATTACAACGATTAATATGGACGCGAGATATGGAAAATTAACGGTGATTGGAGAGGAGTTTGACGTGGCGGGGATCCATACCAAACTCAAAAGGAGATGGAGAAAAGCTTAAATAGAGTCATTTGGACCTTATTATCCGACTGCTTCCACTGTGGAAAGCGAACGCGCAAGATTTGAGGCTTACCGTGAAAATCATAGTCATTATTTTCATACGCAGCATCACTGTTATTTTCCTCTGCAGCATCACTGTGATGTAGGCGATCATCACCATTACCATGGCTGCACGATCTCTTAGGGCGCGTCAAGAGACAAAAATAAAGCATATGGTAGTTTTTCGATTTGCTAGACTTGGAGTTTGACCTTAACTACTGTTTTAGACTCGATCATGGATGTTTTATTTGACTATGTTTGATTAATCAGCTAAATAATTTAGATGATTTTGTGAGCAATGAGTATTGTAAGCTAGAGTATTGATAAACTATTTTAAAAGAACAATTACGTTCTATTAATGGGTTCATAAGTTACCTTCTAATGAGTACATGAAGGAATATAATGAAACATAGTCACTTCTTCATAAGGAGAATAACTGTGTGAGCTGCAATGCTTCGGTTTTCTCCGAGGCTATCCACTTTCTCGTGTGTTTTAGCTTTTCAATTGACAACACAAGGATCTGCACCAAGAAGCTTGGACAGATTGGATCTGATTGTCTCTTTGTGAGGACTTATCTTCGGTCTCTGTAGAATCAATGTTGCGTCTAGGTTTCCTATCTCGTACCCTGCCTCGTCCATAAGTCTCACCTGATAACACAAAGACAAACAAAAAACTTGTTTAAGAAGTTCATTAAATCATTCTTCATACCAACAAGAAACTACATTTGTTTTGTTATAACTTAAAACTAAAGAACCTCATTACAAGTGATCAATGCCTAATTACAATAGTGATCATAATTCAGAGTTTTATAGCTTGATTCACATTAGTTTCTATACAATCAATATTCACAGTCAACTACGGTTTTTAACCTAAAAAGACATTACACTAAACTTGAACCATAATTTAAAAGACCAAACTAGAAAAAAACACTATAGTTTCAAACTTGAGTACCCATATCGCCATACATAACATCAAATCATATATATTGCCTCAAAGGAAAAGAAACACTACGAAACTTGTTATATAGTTCATTAACCGAAGATGCAGAAATCTAAGGTAACTAAAGTTACGCCAAGGCTTCGCATGGTAAAACTCATGTTACATGAGTCATGTATCCTATAGTGATCAGGTTTTGTTTCAAACTTAAGTACCCATACCGCTATATGTAACATAAATCATACATGTTTCCTCAGAGGAAAAGAAACATTACGAGACTTGTCTATAGTTCATCAACCGAAGATGCAGAAATCTAAGTTGTGCCAAGGCTTTGCAAGGTAAAACTCATGTATCATAGAGTGATCAGGTTATCTCACAAGAGTTAAGAAGGCACTAGAAAAGAAATTTAAAACCAATTTAATCTACTCAAGAGTATTATTACAGAGGCTTCGATAGTAACCAACAACTTGCAATGTGAGTAAATTTCCATCAACTTATGAATCTAGCTTGAAAATGTTAACCACTCTATAAAAACACCGCAGAAAAATCAGGCTTAAACATCAAATCATATGTGTTGCCTCCAATCAAATGTAAGTACACGAGTTGTATAATTCATCAACCCAAAATGCAGGATACTAACTTAACTAATAAAAACAGAGTTATACTAAGGCTTTGCAAGACAAAAAAACATGTATGCAATTGCAAGTGGGAGGAATAAAATGTTACAACTAGCATCGTTGAGTGAAGAAAGCCATGGAACATACTTTAAAACCAATATTTTTCTTCTTTATATCTCTTCTACTCTCTATAGATAAAAAGGATTCTACTCAAGAGTACTAATCCGGATCTAATTCAGATTAGAGCTCTTAGATAATATTCAGATTACAACTAGCATCGTTGAGTGAAGAAAGCCATTGAACATACTTTTAAACCAATATTTTTCTTCTTCATATCTCTTCTACTCTCTATAGATAAAAAGGATTCTACTCAGATTAGGTAAAAATATTAAAGGCCTTACATAACATTTCTAATTGCAGGCTGTTGAAGCAAGGTTACATCCGTTGCCTTCAACAAAAACACATTTGCCTTGATTTTTTTAAGTCAAGTCGTCGGTACAAGATGATGGTCTGCATTACTAAAATGCATGACTTGTGTGGATGGATTTAATGGTCAGCACAAATAAACGTCGATAGTTTTATATGGCCAAACGATTATGAAAGAATTTGTGATCATGATATCAATATTAAAAATTGATTCACCTTTGCACGTCTCTGTAAGCATTTTCACCATTTACAATGAAAAATGCAAGAGTAAAACAACTGAAAGAGCAAGAATAAATTTATAAGGGAATTTTTCTACGTAATAGCAAATACGGTAATCAAAGATACATGTATGTCTATGCTTTTTGTAAGCTAAGTAATAAAACTTTTGTTTTCATGAAGGCTGTAAGAAGGTTAACAAAAAAATATTCATACAGGTTGCATAAACCACCACCATGATCAAGGGATCTATTCAGTTTTTTTTTTTTAAAAGTAGTGCAAGATTTCATCGGGCAAAATGCGTGATACAACTATAAGCTATTATAGTATGTATTGTGGCAATACAAGAAAGCTAGAAAGAATATAAAAAAGGAATATTATTTGGTATCTAAATATTTTAAAATATGCTTAGTTGTGTGTCTTCTTATCGACCTTCCAAAGATTCGAGACAAGACTTTCAATTCGGATTCAAACTCTTATCGAAACAGAGTACGCTACTTGACATGAGAGCTTTGAGGAATCAATTTTTCACTCTGCGTAAGCCATATTGGTTTTCAGAACATAAAACTTTGAATTTCATGTGTACACCTATTGGTGATGTTTTACTTGAATCTTTGTAATCTCTATTCATATTATTCTCATAGTAATAAACTATCAATTCAGTTTTAACAAATAAGAATACGTTTTGCTTTCGCTAAATAAAGATCTATTTTCTTTCTATTGTTTCGGTGGTCAAAGTAATATTGTGATAGACTAATAGTGATTGAGAGAGTGATAAAGATTTTAAGAGCTTAGCAGAATAAACGAAAAGTTGTCAAGAGGAATAAGAGGGGGAACAAAATTTACATTGATGTTAAATTATTACTTCAATTTAGCAAAGTTACGACCTGTTTTTTCTGTTATATTAGCTTTAGTTATTTGCTAAAGACTGAATAGTAATATGTCATAGAACCATGAATATAAATTATTTACAAACAACAAAAGTTAGTTTACCGTTCGAGAAGAAAACAACTAAAAAAAGTTCAAAAATAAAATTTAGTACTTGGCTATAAAACCCACGCGTAGCGTGGGGAAGCCCCTAGTATTTAATAACTAAAAGTGTTTTAACTTTTAAGTATGTAGTAATTAAAATATACGTATAGTGTTTGTAGAACGGAAGTAATATATACGATACGTTATCATATTGCTATATATATATTTTTGATAAAGATATTATTAATATATTACCATATATGTATATCTTATAATTAAAAAACTATGAATCCGGTTAGACCCGGTTGAACCGGATTAACCCATGATCCGGAAACTACTCCGGTTCACCTTCCGGTCCAGTTTTAAAAACATTGTATTTTTCAAACCGCTTTTATTTTTTATTCACCAATCAAATCATTGCTTTGAACCGCATATTACTTTTTTCACCAATCAAACATTGTTTCGTCCCGCTTTTTTCACACAAACTGGACTTGATCCGCAAATTGATTTTTTCACACGATCCGCGGTTGTACCGCACCGTACCGCATAATTTTTTTTTTTGTCCGTACCGCATATTTAGTGTTTCCAATCGAAGCCTTAGTTTTGATCGATAAACACTCTTTTTTTTTGCAATATTTATAAATTCAGTAGTTACTAGAAGAGAGATGGTCTATCTACATATTTTTTGACGGCATTATCTATATACATTAGGCACTTTGTTGTTAAAGTATACATTTTAGCCACTAAGCAAGCCCGTATTATTATATTAGAGGCGTATATAGCTGTAATTATGATAAGAAATTCCACTTGTAGTGGTATAATCATCGAGAGAACATTGCTACAAAATAATTTTTTAAAAAAAAAACATTGCTACAAAAGTTATAGTATTGGTTCTATTGACCTATTAATATACTATTTGTAGGTTTTATGTTTGAATAGCTTGGAGATAATGTCGAAGCCTAAACTCGGATTAACTGAAACTCTGATTAATTGGTCAGTGTAATGTGAGTATTTGACTATTTGTATTTATTCATTGATGGATTATGTAAAACTTATGGATTTTAAAAGTTGTGAGATTTTATCAATTCTTATGGATTCTTAAAAATTATTCTCATGGATTACAATTGATTCTCATGGATTCTTGTAAATTATTCTCATGGATTTGTAATAATTTGTTTTCCACATAAGGTAATATATATTCATAGTTTTCTAAAAAGTTCAAGTAGTACTTGTCACTATTCTAGACTCCACTTTAGACGTAAGACATCACCATAAAAAGACATGAGCTAATCAACCCACACCATTGCCAATATCATTTTCAAACATTGCCATTAACATTACATAATTTTTTTTTTAAACCTGAGCTAACTATTCGATTGTTTTTTTTTGTTTTTGTAAAACTTTCTTTGGAGTTTGTTTTTGAAATTTGTTTTGAGATTGCTTTATTATTGATAAAATAGATTTGAATTTTGAATTATAATTTTCATAATGTGTTCTATTTCTTGACTTTGTGATGTCTTTATTTCTAGTTAACTTCAACGTCTTTTCCATGTTTGTGACTTGACTTTATTTATAGTTATGTATAATACGTTGTGAAATTTGCTTTTTCTTTTTAAGAATAATGAGTTCTTGCTTTCTTGGTGTTCTTATACTACGTTGGGTTTTTCAGTTGTTATTCTATGATTTGTTTGTCTCTTTTATAAATTCTGGTTTTTGTTATGATTAGAAAATCAAAAAATGTTGTTTTGATGGTTGGTTTTTTTTGTTGATGTTATGTGTGTTTTTTTTTTACATGGATTTCAGTAATATCATGTATATCTCTAGTATTTTGAAAATCATGTTGTATGAGTAAAACTATAGAGATTCCATCTCCCAATAACAATGGATTTTAATTGATTTAGAAAATCAACAAAACATAGATTTTTTGAATAACAATGGATTTCAAAAGGAATTTAAGAATCCATTAACCAATAACAATAGAATTTTAAAATTTTAAAAATCTACATAAATCCAACAATGAATAACCCCCTAATTGTTTTTAACAGAGACTTTTGTGGAATCAAGTGGCAACTGGCAAGAAAGGGATGGGCACAGCGAATAAGAGAAGATTTGTAATTGTATGATATGTTATATGCAATTTTGCTGGTATTTTTTGTGTTTTGTATTTGTCCAGAGCATAAGACCCAGAGATGTGCTATTTTTGTCTTTTATTTCCCAAATATGTTTTTTTTCTCGTCTTTCAAGAGAATATATTTTATCTTGTTTACGAAGATGAGAATCTTCGGTTTGTTTACCCAATACAATACATCCCCAACAAAAACAATTCACTTTGTGTCAAAATAATATAAAATGTTTTTTTTTACCTGAAAAAATGGATTCCCTTACTTTTCGACTTGTAATCTTCTTTTTATTCCATTGAGGCTCTTTATCTCATACTAATTGTGCAGTTCCCATTCGTTTTGGATTTCATTGAGATGCAAACTCTGGAGACTTATGCCTCCCATGAGCCTTTTGCGTAATTTTCCTCCTTCGGCTGGGGAATAGACAATGAGAGCTCCAATGACTTGCAAAGATTTATGCAAATAGTGGGGATTACAAACAGTGAAGACAACCACTCTTATCACTTTGTTCCTCTTATAACACTTTCTCATACCTTCACGTGTATACGTAGGCAAAGTCGTTTCCAACGATTTCATCCTTCGCCTTTGTCAGTTCTTGTGCATATTAGAGTTTTATCAGAACAAAAACAACATCCAAGTTTGTCTTTGGTGTTTTTTTTTTTAATAGATTTTGAATTTTAAGAGTTTTCAGGAAGAGATCTCGTTTTGTATTGGACATAGAAAAGAATCCCTACAATAACTATTTAATTCAAGTTTATTTATTATGATTTCTACTATCTGTTGTTGTGTTTCGTTCGCTATATATGACTAATCTTCTTGTTAGGTTTTAGGTGTTCAATGAATTTTATAACACGATAAATTGATTGATGATTGTTTATGCATATCACTAGAGTCTTCATCTTTACTTATTTTCAATGCGTGATTGCTTTACGGCACATCTAGTAGTCTGAGCTTAGGTTGACATACTTTCCAAAAGATTTTTATATTGTTTGACCTAGTATTTGATGAGATTAGCGTCTTAACAATTTGAAATGTAAGTTAAAGAGTTTAGTGAGCTTTATAAAACGTGTTTTATTCTTGTAAATAATTTGCGATAGTTGAGTCTATTAAGAAGTTGAAACACACTACTTAGAACTACAACAGTGGAAAATTTATATATATTAGTGTTTTGGGTTCTATATGGTTTATAAATCCAAAATTCTTGAAATCTATTAATTTTTACTGTTGCAAGATTCCGTGCGAATTACCTAATTCCTAACACTTTTCTCTTATTAAATTATCGTTGCTACTTAGTTTATTGTTGTTCTTATTTAGCTTATTTACAATCACATAAACGATCAACTTTTTTTCTAACTTGATTTGATTCATTACAATATTCGAAGTGTGATAGCTAAGTCTTTGTGGATTGAATCTCTTATCTATACTAATTGTAATTGATGTGCATTTGCATGTAGTTGGTTGAAAAGATAAAACTCGACACACATCAGTTAATTATCAGGCCTTTAAAAGAGACTGCTCAAAATTAGTGAGTCTTATTAAGTGCCCGGGCGATTGACCAACGTTCGATAACATCTTACTACAACCAACCTAATCCACAACTTTCAAGTGCTTCGTGCTACATTCTCCAACTTCTCTGTAGCGGTGATTCATCACTCTCACAACTCGAAGACAAATTGTTCAAATTGTTTTTTTTTTCACTAAATCACAAATAACTACTAGGTTTCATTTTTTTACGTCACAAGTTCATATAATCATGAAAAGTACAAAGTTTATAGTCTCGATTTTCTCTCCAAATTCGTCTCCTTATACGAGCTTCGGTAGTGGGCCTCAGTCCCTTAGTGAGCTCTAACAGTGAGGCAAATTGTCTGATCAAAGTCATTGAATTTTTTTATATTTCTTCTTCGCCAAGAACAACTCGTTTGCGGTAGAAGCCGTCGTGGATATGTGCATGGTTTGAGAACGAAGGTGGTGGGATGTCTCTTTTTTATTTTCCTCACCACCAGAGTTTTCATTATCTTTTAAATCACTGCCAACAAATTCATGTACTTAAAACTAATTCTCGATTCGGTATACCTGAGTAAATTATAAAGCTTTATTCTAATCACTTAGCTTTAAATTGTGACCATAAAAAATAAAAGAAACAAGGAGAAACATCATATATTCTCATTCATTTTTAATTTTTTTTTACAATTTATATATAAAAAGGATTTCATGTTATTCCTCTTCATTCTTTATAAATATGATAAACATAACCATTTATCTATTTATTTTATGTTTTTGAAGCGTAAAATATTTTTTAAGAAAGGAAAGCACAATACTGAATGATAAACATAATAATTTTTGTAATTATTTGTAAATAGAAAAAGCATCCAATTCTCCTTTTTGTCCTTCTTGAATTCCACATTTCATTTTTTTCAGTTGTCCAATCCTTTTGCGTATAAAGAAAGAAAAACATTAATCTCACATTTCTTCAGACATACGCCAATCTCCACGCCACAAGTCTCATCCCTCCTCTTCGATATAGAGAACTCACCGTTCTGGTGAATGGACATAATCTCAATGTTAACCGGTATTCCCCACCCAAAATCGGACTCGTATATTCAGGGCCGGCCCACAGCATAAATAAGTGAAGCCACCGTTTAGGGTCTAAAATTTTAAAGGCCTATTTTTTTGGGTCAAAATACATATTTTTCATTCATAAACCGGTTTAAACCGGAGCAATACAGAGAGATTGGAGAGCTGATTTGGCTAGCAAATCAGTCTTAGAGTTTTCCGATCTAGGAACAAATTCAAAAGAGATGTGTAGATCAACAATAATCTTGAAGGCCCAACAGAATACCCGTAAATATTCGGATATTTATAGGTATATCCGATCCGAACTTGTACCCGTAGGACCTCGAACATGTACCCGACTCGAAATCTTACACATGCCAGTATGGGTATGCAAATTTTAAACCCAACCTGTACCCAAACCCAACCCTTGAATGCCATCTATTCTGGAGTATACCGCTGAGCCTCCTGAATAATTCTTGAACCTGTATGATCGTCTCTTGAACGCCATCTACTCTGGAGTATACCGCTGAACCTCTTGATGGCTTGTCGCATATGTTGCCACCGGTTATTTGCAGCTATGATTTTGAACAACTGGTCTTATTCCTGCATATGCTGAGTGTTGGCGACTTGCTGCTGTCAGAGTGTCGCATTCTTCTCATGAGAAATATTCATACATTTGTCGAACAAAACATCTTACTGTTTTTTAAGTTAACGGTGTATTGCTCGCTTGTTATATAAATAGTTCCAACCCGTCTCCTAATTCTTTTGTCGTAATTTTTTTTTATGCATGTGCATCTATCTTCAAAATTTAGATCGGTTCCATGTATATTTTAGATAAGAAGAAGATTAATTGTCTGAATAGATGATGTTGTTTTTGTATTTGCAACACTCACTCAAACTCATATTTATAGACAAAAAAAATCACCTACGACTACGAGTTTCCCTTGAATTCGAGACAACATAACTCGTGACAAATTTACATCGATTTAGCGTTGAATTTACAACGATATGACCCATTTTTTAGAAGACAAATACAAGATTTTAATAAACGTTTTCACCAACCCAAATTTAGTAGTAAATTTTTCTATAAATTTAGTGCGATTTAGTAGTTGGTAAATCGACACTAAAAATATCTCCAAAGAAGATGGATTTCTCAAAATATATCTTATTATATAAATGAGAGTTCTTCAAAATTGTAACTCATTAGACGGTGACATGTGTCTAATATCGATCGAGATGATGACATGTGTCAAAATACTAAAATTATGTTAAACCAATCAAATAAAGACACATTCACAAATTTTCTTATTGTTTAATTAACATATTTCTAAAACGCAAATCAAACTCTAATGTAAATTGTTTAAAAAAAATATAGATACCATTAAGTTAAACAACAAAAAAGGCACACTAACATATTTTTTAGTGTTTAATTAACATATTTCTTAAAGCCAAACCAAAAACTATATATGTCAAAAGGTAAATTATTAAAATAGGAAAAGTGTTAAATCTAAAAAAGGTTAATACTTCAACAAAAAGACACATTACCTTATTTTAACCTTATCTATATATATAAAGTTGGATGCGCATCAATCGTAACTCATTAGATCGTGACACGTGTCAACTAATCTTATTATATAAACGAGAGTTTGTCAAAATTGTAATTTATTAGATGGTGACATGTGTCTAATATCGATCGAAATGATGACATGTATAAAAAAAACTAAAATAGAAAACTAACAAAACAATTGTTAAATAACTAAGTAAATAGTGAAAAGGAAAAATTATAATAGTTTAAATTAATTAGAAAAAAACTAAAAATAGAAAAGTAACAAAAAAAAATTGTTAAGTAACTAAATAGTGAAAAGGAAAAAAAACAAAAATAGTGAAAAAGAAAAATTAGAATAGTTCAAACTAATTAGATTTTTTTTATAATAGTCTAAACTAATTAGGAAATCAAATTAAATTAATAGTCCAAACTACATATACAAAAATTAAGTAAGAAATCGAGAGAATATATCAGTGGCGAAAAAACTGAAAGTATAAAAAGAATATATAGTGAGAACACTAACCTACAGAGAATATAAGAAATAAATAAACAAAAATTATAGAGAAAATAAAAATAATTGTATTATATAAAGTAGAGGCCGTTCGACGAAAGCGTGACAGGCAAGCAAAAATGTAACTCACGAAATCGCGACATGTGTTATTGTTAAATTAGATTTTTACATGTGTCAAATGCAAATTATATTTTTTTTTCTTATCTACATAATTTACTTTTCAAATCAAATTGTAGTATAATTTAAAAGAAAAATAATAAGTCAAAAGAAAAGGTAAATAAGAAATTTTTTTACTTTATACATTATTTATGCAATTGAAAAATGTAAAAGTATCCACTAAATATTTATGCAACTGAAAAAAGTTATTTCTGCAACTAGCAAAATTCATGAAAAAATGAGTATGCAATAGAAAAAGGCAAATAAGTTACTAAATTGTCAAATAAGTTCTTAATTATATACATATATTTATTTAGAAGATACATGCATAAATATATTAAGAAAATGCATGTATAGGCAAACAAATATAAAACATGTGCATGTATAGTCATGGTAATGTATAGTCATGGTAATGTATAACGCGGGTCTTTATGTGAATATTGTGGATCAAACGTATTTTTATGGTGATTTGAACTAATTTCTAATTTATATTTTGCGATTAACAAAATGCAACTTAATGATAAATATATTGATAATTATACGGGTTTCAATTTAAAATACAATTACACGGATTTCAATTTAGAATCTACTTATACGGGTTTTAATTTAGAATATAATTATAATGATCATAACTATATAGAAAATCAATTTCAATATCTAATACCCGCATATTATGCGGGTCCTAATCTAGTTAATTAGAATTTGACATGTCAGTTATTAAAAATACTATATATGTATTGATTTAAAAAGTATATTTTCTATTTTCAAAAATTGAAACTATTAAATCTTAGATAAAAAAAAATTTAGAAAATGAAAATTTTAAAAATAGAAAATAGAAAATCTATGTAAGATTTAAAAAGTAAGAAAATGAAAGAATAACAATATTTATGTATTGGTTTAAAAAGTATAATTTTCATTTTTTAATGGAAACTATTAAATCAAAAAGGTTAGATAAATAGAAACTTAGAAACGAGAAATTTTAAAAATAAAAAATCTATGTAAGAATTCAAATGTAAAAATTGAAAGAATAAGATTGATGTTTATGATCAAACAAATCCAATTTTAAATTATATAAAATTTCAAATATCCTTTTGGAATCTTTTATCATTTAGATGGATTATTTTTGGATTTATGGATAATTTGAACCAATTTTTACTTTTTTTTAAACTCAAAGTTAACATAATTGTTAGTTCTTATTAAACATGATTTTAATTTAGAATACAATAAATCAAATACAAACAATTAATTTCAGTATCTAATACCCGCATATTATGCGGGTCCTAATCTAGTTATAATATAAATAAGAGTATAAATTTTATGTATAACATAGAAATAATAGTATTATTTCATATGAGTATCGCAAAAATTGAGAAACTCCTCCCAAAATTTTATAGTTTTCAAACATATCAATGCAGTATATTTCTCTTACGACTTATTTGATTATTCTGCGAGGTAAAATTATAAATATAATCTAAACTATATCATGTGATTTGTTACTAAGTAAACTAATAAATTTATATATCTTACTATATAAAGGAGACGTAAGCAAAATTGTAACTTATGAGATCATGAGACGTGTCTAATATTAATCGAGATGATGACATGTGTTAAATATTAAAATTAATTAAAAAAGTAAAATTAAATATGGAAAAGACACAAAATTATTGTTAAGTAACTAACCAAATTGTAAAAATGAAAATTTCTACAAAAAAAATAAAAAAGAAAAACACACAAAATAATTATTAAGCAACTAAACAAATTATAAAAAAAACAAAAAATTGTTAATAGTCCAAAATAATTAGATAATAATAAATATTTTAGTAGTCTAAACTAGTTAGAATGGTTTTAGTTATTTTTGTTTTGACTTAAAAATCTCATTAGATTATCATATTTGATCAATACAGACATTTTCCTCTCTAAGATGGCGACGGCGAGCCTTTCTGCCTAGGGTTCCAATGATCCGTTTATGGATCTATACTCTTGAGATATGGGAATTGATGGATTTATTGGGGTTAAATGGTAACAAGGATTCGATAATCTGCCTAATTGCAGTGATTCGATCGGTGCTGGTGTTGAAAATGAATTATTCTCACATAGGGGATCGAGGAGATTGGAAGAAGATTTGGGGGTTCTACCGCGATGGATATACATTTTCTAGCAGATGTACGATCAAGAAGTCCAGATTCGCAAGATCTTTATGTAATTCCTTGGTTTCGAGAAAGAGGTTCAGATTCTTAAGATCTTCTTGTAAACCAGGCAGGGTTGTGATTGATTCTAATTATGGGGAGCAGATTCGGAAGGATATGGGTTTGGGATCTTCAAGGAAAGTTCTCGGAGCACAAGATTTGGGATTAATTGTGAGCGGATCCTCACGAAGTCCTAATAAGGTAATTACCGGGATTGACTAGAAGGAAATGATAGGGTGTTTTCCTTTTCCGTCAATATCGTATCTTGGGGATTGGATTTTGAGTGCAGAGTAGGCTAACAAAGAAGGGGTCTCATGGGGTGCCTATATAAACGGGAGAAGTGATTGGTTGAGAGTATTCACTTCTTCTTCTTCTTCATTTCTAAGCATTCAAGGTCCATATAAGAGAATTAGAATTCGTATCGATTATGAGTGGTTAAGGTTAACTCGGAAGATAATGGCTCAGGTCAAGGTTCAAATGGGTTCGGTCAAGGTGGTGCGTACGGCGCCTGTGAACATTGAGTCTCTGGATGTGGAGAGGCGCATTCGTCAGTTTGATATGACTTTGATTGGAAGGGTGTGGAATCCACAATTTGAACACATGGATTCCTTGATCTACCATATGCCAAAGATTTGGAAATTGGAGGACAAGGTAGTGGGAGCTGATTTGGGAGATGGAAAGTTCCACTTCAACTTCCAGTCTGAAGCAGAACTCAAAGAGGTTTTGAGGAATGCACCATATCACTATGATCCGTGGATGATGTCAGTGGTAAGATGGGAACCATCGGTGGCAGAGGATTACCCCTCTGAAATCACGTTTTGGGCTCGAGTTAAGGGCTTACCGTTTCAATATGGGGCCGCTGATTCTCTCTGGAGTGTAGGGGAGACATTAGGCACTGCATCAGAGGTAGACGAGGATGCATGGTATGTGCGGGTGTCATTCAAAGGTTTCGAACCGCTGATCTTAACGGTTATCATTCCATACAGCAATGGAGATGAGGTAAAGGTTTATATTGCCTATGATAAGCTGGCTAATCATTGTCAGCACTGCTTCAGGCTGACTCACTTGGCAAGCTACTGCCCCGAGTTAAGTGCACATGCTCTGGGCAATGGTGGTGTGGAAGATGGGTCCAAAAAACTCGCAGGGGATAGTGTAGATAGTGGAGAACATAGGGGGTGGGAACAAGTCCGCAGGAGATCTGTTAAGAGAGCTGTTGATACATCATAGATGGACGAAAAGGCAGGATATGGACATGTTAAAGAGACTGGAAGGGCTGGTCCTGTGAATCATGAGAAGAACGGTGTTGGACAGAGAGATGGGAGATGGTATAAGAAAGAGGTTCAATGATTTGGACCATGGGAGGGTCAAGGTCAAGGTAGGGGAGGCAAGCAATGGGCTAATTCTCTTCACAATGGTCAAACTTTTAGAACCAGAGATGGTCGTGCTTTGACTAAGGGGAGAGGTCGAAGCTCCGTGTGGCCGAAACCGTTATATGCTCAAAAGGGAGTAGATGGATCTTGTTCCGGAATTCCAGTGAATACGAGCAATAACCAGGGAGTGAAACACAGAGCTACCAAATGAAAAGGAAAATAAGGGACTGATGTGGAGATGCTAGCAATGGAAGAGATGGTTACTGATGCAGGGAACAAGATACAAGAAGAAGGGGAGTTGATGGTTGGTGATTTTGAGATTGAATCGACTCGTGGCTTATTAGATGATTTTACGAATGGTGGAAGTAACACAACTTCTCATATTGAGGACTTAACTAATTGTTCTTTGTTAGCTAGTACGAGTAAAACGACAGAGGCAAGTCAATGTAGTACATTGCTAGCTAGTTCAGGTAAAAAGACAGAGGCTAGTAAAAACAATGGATTGGCCTGAATGAATATTAGGAAAAAGAATTTTATGGTTTTAACATCTCCCCGGAAAATTGGTAGTAAAATGGTTTTGTCTAAGCAGGTGCATTCAGGGGTTCCGAAAACAAAGAGAGATTTGGCACCTACTCGGAGGAAAACGGTGATCCTAAGTACGGGTAAAAAGAAGTCAGGAATGGTAGCTCTCCCGAAGCTACCGGCTAATACGTGAAGATCATGAGCTGGAACTCTCAAGGCCTCGGAGAGGACTTGACAGTTGATACGTTGAGAGATCTATGGAAGAAATTTAAGCCGGAAATTTTAATTTTATCAGAAACAAAACAATGTCTTCATTATATGAAGCCATTTAAAGTTGAATTTGGATTTAATAATTTGTTTACGGTTGAACCGAGAGGTTCTAGTGGTGGTTTGGCTTTGTTTTTTAATAATGAAGTATATTCTTGCATTATTTCTTCAAATAATCGCATTATTGATATGAAAGCCAAAATTGAAGGTCAAAATGTCTTTATTTCTTTCATTTATGGTGATCCAGTTGTACAGTATCGTTCATTGGTATGAGACAAATTGAGTCAAATTGGTATGCAAAGATCGGAATCATGGCTTCTGATAGGCGACTTTAATGAAATAACGGGTAATCATGAAAAACAAGGGGGTCGTCTACGATCGGCCACAACGTTTTTAAACTTCAATACTATGCTTAGCGACTGTGGAATGATGGAATTCAGGTGCATTGGAGAACAACTTTCGTGGAAAGGAAACATACACAATCACAGGATAATACGGTGCAAATTAGATCGGGCGGTTGGCAACGAAGAATGGCATTCCCTTTACGCATATTCTAGTGTCCAATATCTGGAATTAATTAGATCTGACCATAGACCGATTGTGGGAGATTTTAATATCCATAATGAATGGATTCGAAGACCGTTCCATTTTGCTAAGCGATGGATTGGCAAAGAAGGTTTCCAGGAAACCATAGAGGCCGGTTGGAATTAAACAAGGAATTTTCGTAGGGTAGGACTGGTGGATAAGATTACGAATTGTAGGAATTCTATTTCATGGTGGAGAAAGAATAATGTTGTGCCGCATAAAGCACATATAGCAGCGTTAAAGGCTGCCTTGGAGGAGGCAAATAATGATGACACGATATCCCTGGAGGCAATCAGTGGCATTCGTAGGAAACTACAGGAGGCATATCGAGAGGAAGAGGATTATTGGAGACAGACGAGTAGGAAATTATGGCATAAATGTGGAGATCAAAATACCATGTTTTTCCAAGGATGTTCAAAGCAAAGAAGGGCGGAAAATTGGATTATTGGACTCTTTCGGGAGGACGGGTCTTGGCAAAAGACTCCTCAGAAAATTGAGAAAACGGCAACTGATTATTTCCAAAGTCTCTTTACATCTATACAACTTCCAGATTTTACTTAAGTGTTACAAGAAGTGCAATCTGTAATAACGGAGGGGATGCATGATCGATTAACTCGGGATATTGAGGAGGATGAGGTTAAGAGAGCACTCTTTGCAATGCATCCGGAGAAAGCTCCGGGCCCAGATGGGATGACGGCACTTTCTTACCAACGGTTTTGGTCATCTTTAAAAGGAGATTTGACAGGATTTATGAAAGTCTTTGCTAGGACAGGTCAGTTCGATAATCGCCTGAATATGACAAATATTTGTCTAATCCCAAAAACAGACAAACCCAAGAGGATGAATGAATTTAGACCGATCAGCCTATATAATGTGGGATATAAAATCTTATCAAAGATTTTGTGCTTACGGTTAAAAGCACTTGTTACCTTAGGTTATTTCCGAAACACAATCGGCCTTTGTATCTGGACGACTGATTTCGGATAACATTTTGATAGCACAAGAAATGTTCCACGGATTAAGGACGAATGCTACATGTCGGTATGATTTCATGGCTGTTAAAACAGATATGAGCAAAGCATATGATAGGATAGAATGAGATTTCTCGGAAGCGGTTTTACTAAAACTGGGATTTGGATCGGTTTGGACTTCATGGATAATGACGTGTGTCTGCTCTGTTTCATATTAGGTTCTCATTAGTGGACAACCACGAGGACGTATAATACCTAAAAGAGGCCTTAGACAAAGAGACCCTCTGTCGCCTTATCTTTTATCCTTTGTACAGAGGTACTAATTGCGAATGTTCGGAAGATGGAAAGGGAGGGGAGCCTGACAGGGATCAAAGTAGCTAGGAATAACCCGTCGATCTCACATCTTCTCTTTGCGGATGACAGTCTTTTCTTCTGTAAAGCAGACGAGGGAGAATGTAAGGTTATCTTGGATGTTCTACGGAATTACGGGGAAGCATCAAGACATGAAATCAATTTTGATAAATAAATTTTATTTGGACACGATGTTACTAGTAACAAAAAGATTCAGCTTAAGGTTATAACGGGCATCAATAAGAAAGGGGGAATGAGTTCCTATCTAGGTATCCCCGAGAGCTTGGGAGGCTCGAAGACCAAGATATCCCATTTCT
This sequence comes from Arabis alpina, assembly GCA_900128785.1. NCBI lineage: Eukaryota > Viridiplantae > Streptophyta > Magnoliopsida > Brassicales > Brassicaceae > Arabis > Arabis alpina. The sequence goes on from LT669789.1 coordinate 27,382,291, forward strand.
TGTCTGAAAGGTTAAATGATAGGGTGAATGGATGGTCGGCCAAGTTTTTGTCGAAAGGGGGAAAAGAGGTATTGATTAAATCAATTGCTCTGGCCCTTCCGACTTATGTAAAGTCTTGTTTTCGCCTTCCCCAAATGGTAGTAGGAAAATTAAACAACGCTATAGCTAAATTTAGGTGGAGTTCTAATGGAGATACTAAGGGTCTTCATTGGCAAGCATGGGAGAAGCTATGTCTCTCCAAGGATGAGGGGGGTTTGGGCTTCCACTCGTTAGAACATTTAATTCAGCCCTATTGGCAAAACAGCTATGGAGGCTGTATCAGTATCCTAATTCTTTGGTGGCAAGAGTTCTAAAAGGCATATACTTTCGGGACACGCACCCGCTTTTGGCAAAAAAACCAAACTCACCTTCTTTCGGATGGAGGAGTATATGGTCGGCCAGGGATTTGCTTTATTCTGGTAGTCGGATTTCATAAGGGTCAGGGCATGATGTGGCAGTTTGGCAGGATCCGTGAATTCCGGATATATATCCGAGACCGGCAAGGGGACGAGGAAGTATTCTGCACCCCAACCTTAAGGTAAATAATTTATACAATTTTGCCATAGATGAATGGCATCTTCCAATTCTACAGGAATTTATGGAACCAGGGGATATCCAATTAATCCAGGGGCTTGAGATTAGTCAATCAGTTATGGCAGACAAATTTATTTGGCACTTCACTAAATCCGGAAAGTATAATGTGCACTCAGGGTATTAGTTAGCTAGAGAGGTAGCAAAGAATATCAATGTTAATTTGGCGGTTGAACCTAGTGTTACGGTATTGAAGGCATTTGTTTGGAAAATAAAGTGTTCTCTAAAGATTAGAAATTTCTTCTGGCAAGCTTTATCAGGGTCTTTGGCAGTTTTAGAAAGGATTGGTCGTCGAGGGGTCAACTGGTCGACGGTCTACGGGCGATGCGGATATTATGAGGAAACGATTAACTATGCGTTATTTGAATGCTCGGTGGCAAAAGGCATTTGGGGTTTATTCCTATCTCCTAGGGGGCAGGAGCAACTTTGTTATTCATCAGTTTATGCTAATATGGATTTGTTATTTTGGAGAATTACAATTGGGGATACTCTAAAAGGGGATACTAAAATGTATCTGTGACGCCCGTAAACCATTTTTGGTAAAATGGAGGGGCTGTCGATCGACACACTTGTGGTCTGTCGATCGACAGGGCTCTTAAGGGCTGTCGATCGACATACCTAGTGGTTGTCGATCGACAGGTGCTCGAATTGGCTGGTTTTCTGGTTCGATTTAAGTTGTTCAATTGGACCGAGCCGGTTTGGGTAAACCCTAGGGCTTCGTATTTAAGGGTTTTTGGCCGCATTTGAGCGAACCAAAGTCCCAGAAATCAGAAACAGAGAGTTTGAGAGGAGTTTCTCTTGTTCCTGATAGTTTGTGGATTAGGGTTTTGTTCTTGATCGATTTGAAGAGGAATTTCGTGGTGATTGTAGCTGAATCTGTTTCTAGCCTCATAATCCAGCAAATTCTATCCGAAAATCTAAGGTGAGTGCGTGACCATGGCTTCTGGGCCGGTGGATTCGTTAGGGTTGTATGGTGGTAGGTTAAAACTGGTTGATTGTGATGATTGATGTTGTTTCTGTGTGTTTTGTGGTGTATGGATTGTTGGATTGTGTGTATTCGTGCAGGTTTCGTGTTAACGCAGAGGAGGAATCGATCCGAGAGGATAATGATCGATTTCCCATGAATCTGCGTCGACCTGTCGATCGACAGCACTAGGGTGTGTCGATCGACAGGGTCACACAAGGGCTGTCGATCGACACCTAGAGGTTGTGTCGATCGACAGGGTCCTGTGGAGCTGTCGATCGACAGGCACCGTGGGTGTGTCGATCGACAGGTGTGAACAGGGGTGTCGATCGACACCTAGTGGTAGTGTCGATCGACAGGCCGCCTGTTGGGCTGTGGTTGAGCCGTGTTGTTGTGCTTGTTTTGTGTGTTGTTTGATGCGTGTTTGCCTGAGCGGATCCATCGCGTCTGTGTGCGCAGTCGTAGATGGGAGGACCGTCTCACTGGGTATTTGTGATAATACTCACGCATCTCTTTTAACCATGTGGTGCAGGTAAAGGCAAATTGTGATCGTGGAATCATGGCAACGAAGAGGGAGATGATCTAGGGTCTCGGTTTCGTGCTGTGTGTTGTTGTTAATTTCATTCTGTTTTAGAACTCCGCTAGGTTGCTGGTTTTATTGCATTGGAATTTGTTATTGGAATTGTTGGTTTAGATTTAATGGAATTCTTATTTTGGTTATCCGCTGTTGTTTGATTGTCTGTGTTGCTTGGTTGTTGAGGATAGCATTTATGGGAATGCTAGTCCGATACCAAGGGTTAATGTGTTTTAAAAAAAAAAAAACGGGTCGGGTCGTTTCAGTTTGGTATCAGAGCCCTTACGGTTTTAGGACGGGCTAGAACTGCTAGGATTGAATTTGGTAAAATTACAATTCTGTGAGTTTGGGGGTTCTAGATCATCTTCCTTCGAGCCTTCAAAGAGATTCCACGGTAAGTGTGTTTTATTGTTATTCTTTAGTGCTTAGCTTGTGTACTGTGGTAGTGCATGGTGTTGGCTAGTGGCACTAGAGAATGTGGCCGTGGGGGCCGGGGTGACTGTGGAGGTCAGGATTGTGCTCGGGGACCAGTGAGTGAGTCGGCTGGGATGCGGCTTAGGGTTCCACGTTGAGACTGTGACAGATCCGTAGACGTATCAAGAGGGTCTGAGTATTAGTGCGAGTGCCAGTGGGAGTGCCTGTGTGAGAGCCGGTGTGAGGGCTGTTGGGCCAGGGCTGGTACTTGAGCTAGTGCTGGATTCGCTCGCTGTTCGGGTGCGCCCGCAGGAGGAGTCTAGGTGACGAGTTGATCGGCTGACAGATCTGTTGCAGTAGGTGTTGTGGCGGGCACTAGTGAGGGAGTTGGCCGGGAGCGCGGCTCAGAGTGTTGCACAAGTGGCTGAGAGTGATCCGTAGACGCTTCATGACGGCTTGAGCGCCAATTAGGCTGCCAGCGCGCAGCCAAGTGTGAGCGCCAGTGTGAGGGCTGGTGGGGGCAGTGTGGTCCTAGGTTGGCTGCCGGGGGCCGGTGTGGGTCCTCGTGAGGTTGGTAGTGCGGGTGCGCCCGCGGGTGGGCTCAGTGTCGAGTGGATCGTCTGGCGGATTGGCTTCAGCAGTTTTTGGAGCGGTTACCGAGTGCGGTACGTGTTAGGCTCCGGTGATGCCACGAGTGGCAGAGGTGCGGCTGAGGACTGCGGTTGTTGGTAGGGTTCCGTCTTATCTGCGGATAAGGGAACATGTGCAGAGAATAGGTATATGATTCTTTGCGAGTGGTGTGTTGCAGCTAGGAGGGTTCAGGCAGTGTTGGCCTGGGCGGACTTGTGGGCAGAGTGTGATGCCAAGTTCTTTCCTCGAGAGGTTGCGGATCGTTTAGAGACGAGGTTTTTGGGACTGGATCTGGGAGAGAGATCAGTTCGTGGGTATGATTTGGAGTTTAACCGACTCCTGGTTTATGTTGGTTCATGCTGGTAGGAGCATGGAGGGCGTGGAGGCCCGGGATAAGAGGTTCTTGGGAGGACTTCGATCTGATTGGAGGGAACGGTGCAGAGTGTCTAAGTATGCTACAAGAGCATAGTTGTTTGAGACTGCTGGAGGCGTTGTCGAGACTCGAGAGAGCAGGCTGTGGTAGTTAGCCCAACTGTTCAGTCTATTAAGCCTCAGCAGGTGATACCTGGCATGGCGGAAAGCCTGTGCAGGGACAAAAAAGGAAGTGGGAGGATACTTCCAGTTTGAGGTAGAATGGCCGGGATGCTTCGGGTGCGGAAGCATGGGTCATAGTTGGCGAGATTGTTAGGTTTCTTAGCACATGGGAGTTGTGTGGAGACTTTTGAAGTGGGCAGTGGTGAATTCCACGGGTTGTTCGATTATGGAGCATGATTGCTTCATCACTCCGGAAGATACTGAGTGGAGCGGTATTCGGAGTGGCGCTAGTGAGCGGATTGAATCGGTTATGGTTGCAGGAGAGAAGTCCTTAGTATTCATGGCCGGGCGAGAGGCGTGAATCTTCTAGTGACTGGTGAGTGGATGACAGCGGACTTGGTGTACAGTCTAGTTGAACTGTATGTTTGCATCCGGTGTATGGATTGGCTTGATCAGTACAGAGTCCATCTGGAGTGTCACCGGAGTCGTGTTGTGTTGAAGCGTAGTAGGAGAAGGTTGATTTGTCAGGGAGTGAAACCGACTTCTGAGAGTCTCGTGAACTCTTGGGTGCAAGCTGAGGCTATGACTGAGAGGTTGCGAGGCTTACTCGGAGACTGTTTTGCTGGCAGAGTCTGTAGGTGAGGTTGCAGTGAGGGGTATTCGGGTTGTCCAGGAGTGTGAGGATATCTTTCGGTCGTTGCAAGGATTGCCGTCATCGCGGTCGGAATCTCGCACGATCGAGTTAGAGCCTGGGAAGACGCCGTTATTTAAGGCACCTTACAGGATGGCTCCAGCAGAGTTAGAAGAATCGGTGATGTTGGTGATGAGGAATTGTGGTAGTTTCCGGTTGTGCTTTGTTTATTGAGGGCTTAATCGAGTCATTATGAGGAACAAGTTTCGTCTTCCGAGAATTGATAAGTTGTTGGATCAATTGTGAGGCTCTACTTTGTTCTTCAAGGATGACTTGGCATCCGGTTAACACCAGATTTTATTGATGAGGTGGTTGTCAGGAAAAACGGCTTTCTTGAAGAGTCATGAGTAGGGTGGAGTTAGTAAAGGTGTTTGTCGGGTTGGCGAGTGCACCAGCTGCATTTATGAGGTTGATGAGCGAAGCCTTTCAGTGGTATCTGAATGAGTTCGTGATTAACTTTATCGATGTCATCTTGGTGTATTCGAAGAGTCTGGAGGAACATGAGGTTTATTTGAGGAGAGTTCTGGAGAAGTTGCGGAATCAAGAGCTGGTTTGATAGGATGAGCAAGGGTAGTTTCTGTCAAGTGGGAATGGGTTTTCAGGGTCTTACTGTTTCTGCAGGGGAGTTTCTGTGGATCCAGTTAAGATGCAATCGAGCTGAGATTTTGCCTAGACCGAGGAATGAGACTAAGTGAAGTAGTTCTCGGGTTGGCAGGTTATTTCAAGAGTTGCATCAAAAGGCCTTGAGTGTACGGCTCATTCCATGACCAAGTGGTTAGAGGAGTAGGTTCCTGTTCGGTGGTCTTTGGTTTAGGAGGCGGAAGTGATGGAAGAAGTTGTTGCGGGTTGAGTTTCATCTTTAGTTTACCATCGTGGTGAACTTAGCTAGAGGCGGATGCTCTTAGGCGGAGGAGGTATGATTCATCTCAGGAGCGGGATGTGGAGAATTTGGTGAGTGTGCTTAGTACTTTGAGGTTATGTGTTACTTCAGAGGAACCGTTAGGGTTAGCGGCGGCAGATCAGGCGGATCTTTTGAGCAGGATCCGAGTAGCTCAGGAGCAGGATCCGGTGTTGTTAGATCTCTCCAAGGCTACTGGTTCCGAGTATCAGGTTTCTGCTAACGGGACTATCTTAGTGCATGGACGAGTCTGTGTTCCTAAGGATGTAGACTTGAGGCAGGAAATTCTGAGAGAAGCTCATGCGAGTAAGTTTTTGATTCATCCAGGAGCGACTAAGATGTATCGGGATCTGAAACGGTATTATCATTGGGTCGGGATGAAGAGAGATGTGGCAAATTGGGTTGCAGCTTGCAATGTGTGTCAGTTGGTGAAGGCTGAGCACCAGGTTCCTAGTGGCTTGTTACAGAGTTTACCCATTCCAGAGTGGAAGTGGGACATGATCACTATGGATTTCGTGGTAGGGTTGCCGGTTTCTCGGACCTATGACGCGATTTGGGTGATTGTGGATCGTCTGACTAAGTCAGCACATTTTCTGGCCATTGAGAAGACAGACGGAGCGGAGGTCTTGGCTAAGAAGTATGTGAAGGAAATTGTGAGGTTGCATGGAGTGCCAGCGAGTATTGTGTCGGATCGGGATCCGAGGTTTGCTTCAGTGTTCTGGAGAGCTTTTCAGGCTGAGATGGGCACTAAGGTGCACATGAGTACAGCTAATCATCCGCAGACGGATGGGCAGTCCGAAAGGACGATTCAGACACTGGAAGATCTGTTGAGGATGTGCGTGCTAGATTGGGGTGGTCATTGGGCGGATCACTTGAGTTTGGTGGAGTTCGCATATAACAACAGTTTTCAGGCGAGTATCGGAATGGCTCCTTTTGAGGCGTTGTATGGGAGGCCATGTCGTACTCCGCTATGTTTTACCCAAGTGGGGGAGAGGAGCATCTTTGGGGCTGATTTTGTTCAGGAGACGACGGAGAAGATCCGTGTTGTGAAGCTGAACATGAAAGAAGCCCAGGATCGGCAGAAGAGTTATGCCGATAGGAGAAGGGAAGAGTTGGAGTTTGCAGTCGGAGATCGGGTGTATCTCAAGATGGCTATGATGCGGGGTCTGAACAGGTCCATATCCGAGGATAAGCTGAGTACGAGGTACATGGGTCCGTTCCGGGTTGTGGAGCGTGTGGGACCAGTTGCTTATCGGTTGGAGCTGCCTCCGATTATGGAGAAATTCCATGATGTGTTTCACGTTTCGAAACTCAGGAGATGTTTGCATGCTTCTGAGGAGGTAGCAGTGACGATTCCTGCGGATCTTCAGCCAAATCTGACTGTAGGGATGAGGCCGGTTAGGATTCTTGAGAGAAGTATCAAGGTTCTGCGCCGGAAGAGAGTGTCGTTGTTGAGAGTCTTGTGGGACTGTGACGGTATTCAGGAGGAGACTTGGGAACCAGAGGCAAAGATGAAAACGAAGTTCAAGAAGTGGTTCGAGAAGCAAGCAGAAGAGTGAATTCGTTTTTCTTTGTGGGTTTTCAGTCTCGGTTTTTGTGTTGTGTTCACCGTGTGTGGTGAGGTTTTGGTTGTGGATTTTTGTATTTTCATTAAAGTTGTAATGATTATGACATTTTTCCAGTGAATAAGAAAGTGTTTTTCTTATGTGTTTGACTTGAGAGTCATGTGTTTGTGGTTAGAGAACCCCGAAATGGAAGTTTTATTGCGGATAGAACTTGCCAGTTTCGGTGGAGACTCTAGCGGTTTGTGTGTGTGTGTGTGAGAGAGTCTCGGAATAGAAGTTTTACGGTGGTTAGAACTGTCTAGTTCCGGGTAGACTCTGCGGGGACATCCGGTGTGAGGGATGGTCCGGGTGATCTGTGAGGATCACGTTTGTGATGGTATTCCGGGAGGGGAATATCATGTGAAGACCTTAGGAGGTAGTTCCGGTCAGAGGTGCATTATAGACGTTAGGAATTGATTGCGTAGCTCAGAGTTAGACCTCGGTCTTTCTTGGCAGATCTTGAGAGATGCGTCTCTCCGGGGGACAGTGGGTTCCCCGCATACCGATCGTTCGTCAGGACTGCGCGGACTGAGATCGTGAGGGTATGGGGATAGTTTGGGAGGTTGCGACCTCTGGCAGATCTTTGCATACCGAGAGCTTGATAGACTGTGTGTCTTGATGGATTGAGGTGTGTGGAGATGATTGAGTATCGAACACCGTCAGGACTGCGCGGACTGAGGTGGTTTGATACTAGGCACCTAGAGCTGAGGGGTGACGATCCCGAAGCTAGATGGTGGTTATGAGCTATGGGCAATCAATGTCTGAGACGGGTCTATGTGCATAGGACGGATGTGAACCTCGGGAAGGTCTGGGAGATGTAGTCTCCGGTGTTGCTGGCGGGTTAGGCCAGGGTAGATTAGTGGGTAGTGTTAGAGGATTCGAGGACGAATCCAGTTTTAGTGGGGGAGAATTGTGACGCCCGTAAACCATTTTTGGTAAAATGGAGGGGCTGTCGATCGACACACTTGTGGTCTGTCGATCGACAGGGCTCTTAAGGGCTGTCGATCGACATACCTAGTGGTTGTCGATCGACAGGTGCTCGAATTGGCTGGTTTTCTGGTTCGATTTAAGTTGTTCAATTGGACCGAGCCGGTTTGGGTAAACCCTAGGGCTTCGTATTTAAGGGTTTTTGGCCGCATTTGAGCGAACCAAAGTCCCAGAAATCAGAAACAGAGAGTTTGAGAGGAGTTTCTCTTGTTCCTGATAGTTTGTGGATTAGGGTTTTGTTCTTGATCGATTTGAAGAGGAATTTCGTGGTGATTGTAGCTGAATCTGTTTCTAGCCTCATAATCCAGCAAATTCTATCCGAAAATCTAAGGTGAGTGCGTGACCATGGCTTCTGGGCCGGTGGATTCGTTAGGGTTGTATGGTGGTAGGTTAAAACTGGTTGATTGTGATGATTGATGTTGTTTCTGTGTGTTTTGTGGTGTATGGATTGTTGGATTGTGTGTATTCGTGCAGGTTTCGTGTTAACGCAGAGGAGGAATCGATCCGAGAGGATAATGATCGATTTCCCATGAATCTGCGTCGACCTGTCGATCGACAGCACTAGGGTGTGTCGATCGACAGGGTCACACAAGGGCTGTCGATCGACACCTAGAGGTTGTGTCGATCGACAGGGTCCTGTGGAGCTGTCGATCGACAGGCACCGTGGGTGTGTCGATCGACAGGTGTGTACAGGGGTGTCGATCGACACCTAGTGGTAGTGTCGATCGACAGGCCGCCTGTTGGGCTGTGGTTGAGCCGTGTTGTTGTGCTTGTTTTGTGTGTTGTTTGATGCGTGTTTGCCTGAGCGGATCCATCGCGTCTGTGTGCGCAGTCGTAGATGGGAGGACCGTCTCACTGGGTATTTGTGATAATACTCACGCATCTCTTTTAACCATGTGGTGCAGGTAAAGGCAAATTGTGATCGTGGAATCATGGCAACGAAGAGGGAGATGATCTAGGGTCTCGGTTTCGTGCTGTGTGTTGTTGTTAATTTCATTCTGTTTTAGAACTCCGCTAGGTTGCTGGTTTTATTGCATTGGAATTTGTTATTGGAATTGTTGGTTTAGATTTAATGGAATTCTTATTTTGGTTATCCGCTGTTGTTTGATTGTCTGTGTTGCTTGGTTGTTGAGGATAGCATTTACGGGAATGCTAGTCCGATACCAAGGGTTAATGTGTTTTAAAAAAAAAAACGGGTCGGGTCGTTTCAGTATCCATGGGTGGTTTGGTTTATTTGGAAGTCAAGGAACAAAAAATGTTTCCAAGGTATTGAAGCGGATTCAATCACGCTTATGCAGTCGGCAGAAATTGAGTACTTGGCAAGGACGGAAGCCCAATGTAGGACTATTGAGGAGGAACACAATCTAAAGGAACGCATTCAACCAGTGCCATCTTCATCGACTAGGCTCCGATGTCACATAGATGGGTCTTGGAAGGATGCAGAAACCACCTCAGAACTGGGTTGGGTGTGTGACCAAGATGGCCATTCGATTCTCCTCGGAGCGCAGGGACTAAGCCACCGAATATCCCCTTTACACTCAGAAGCTGAGGCCATGGTATGGGCGATGTCGTGCATACTGGAGAGAAGCGTGGATTGTCATCAGTTTGAGACAGATTGTTCTGATCTCACTACAAGAAAAAGAGGATATTGTGACAAAAAATTGTGACTAATTTGTTTGTCGCAATATTGTGACGATTTAGATACAAAATTGTGACGAACTTGTTTAGTCATAAGTTCGTCATAATTTAGTCATAATATTGTGACGAAGTTGGAGGTAACAAACTTTCGTCACAAATTGTGTCGAATTTGTTACAAAGTATGGAGTCACAATAATGTGACGAGTTTGTAACTAAATCTAGTAACTAAATTATACCATTTTGTGACTAAAATTTACGTCACTTATTGTTACTGATCGTCTGTCACTACTTCGTCATAATTAGTCACTGTTCTAGTAACTTTTTTACTTAGTCACAAAAATGTGACATATTTGTTACTGTTTTGCCACAAAAAAATCACATGAAGTAAAAAGTTAGTTGTAAAACAAAAAAATAATTTCGGTTCATGAATTTTTTTGAAAAATACATAACAAGTGAAAAGTAGCAACTGAATTAAGTAAATTAATATAGAAATTAGTTGTTCATGTTTCTTGCAATCGTAATCTTTTTATTCGAGATGTACTTAATCAACAATGACTTATTATTCAAACTCACAAGTTTGCTATCGTCCGTACGTCTTTCTTATAATCATAATAAAAAGTAGAAATATTTAAAACGAATATAACCAAAACATTGGATTTTTTTATGAAAAAAAAGATACAAGAACAAAACAAAAATCAAAAACAACTTAGGGATTCTCAAAATACTTAGGCACATATATCTTGAGCATGTCCATTATTGTCCTTCGAACTTCAGGATGATAAAACTCTACTTCCTTGTCGTATGATTTATTCAAATCAAAATTCCAAATCGCTTTGTCTTTTTCATAATCATGTACCTTGTTCAAATCACAATCAACTGAGCAATCGAGTCCATACAATTTTGAGTAAGATTGTAATCCGTCTTCAAACTCAAGAGCCGAGCTGCTAATGAAAGTTTCGAAAGACCTTCTTTACATCCCTCATAAATTGGTTGCTTTGCAGCTTCCAAAATATCATAAAATCTTTTTGCCTCTCCAGTAGGCTCTTCTTCCATTGTATGATCAAACCCCCCTGACTCTGTATTAACAAATGCATCTGAAACCATTGTCACATAAGGATTCAATGGCTCTGTGTGAGACTCGGACGTAAAAGCATCTTCTTCAAAAGAATTGTTTATCACATCATAATCTTCTCCATGGGAAGTCCAAACCTAATAGTTAAGCATAAAACCTTTATTATATAAATGAATCTGCACGCCATTCTCGTCCACTAATCTTCCTCCGTTTTGACACTTACAAAAAAGTGTTTTATTCTCCATGAATATAGGTTGATTTTTTACAAACTCCATAAAAAATTTCAAGCCTTGAATGTATGCTTCTGAAATTTGATTGGTTGTATGATCAATTCTCTCATACATCCAACGTCTAGTAGCATAGACATTGCTCCTTGAAGACATCAAAGTAACTTGTAATTGTATTTGAGAATAGAAAATAAGATGAGATTTGGATTAGCATCAGAGGTCTCTGGAGTAAATAATAATTAAATTATCATATCAATAGCTTCTTACCTGTACGACTATTAAAAGTTGACAAGACGTTCGAGAAAACAAATTCGTTTAAGGGAGAAGCTTTGAAGTCCTTTAGCTGAGATTTGGTGGTTTATGTTCTTCTCTTAACTAAAGCCTCTAATTAAAGCATATATACATTCACTAACCTATTCCAACAAGGAAAATATATTACGTCTAATATATCTTATAATTCTTTTTATCTTTTTTATTAAGTCTTATTATCTATATTATTTTGTTCTAATCTGATAATTGTATTACCTATTTCTTAGCATCGAATAAACATCTTTTTTCAGTGAAAGGCTTGTTATTATTATATGTTAATGTATTTTCACTAACTTAATATTTTTAGTAATATAATATGGAAATTCATGCTTACCTAAATAGAGAAAGATAAGGAGAGAATACTATTTCTTTCAATTATCTTTGCCTGCTAATATGTTAATGTATTGATCTGTTCAGATTTCCGATCAATCTCTTTCAATTACGTTTCTCGTTGCCACAATCAATACTAATGGAAAATCATTAGCCAAGTTGGGCCTAATTCATGTAATGGGCTGAGTATATTTTTAATGGAAAATCATGGGTTGCACAAAACAAAACAAAAACAAGAAAAAGGTGAGAGCACCACTGTCAAAATCTTTTCATTCAAGCGCTAAATTTTTTTTTCCATTAGAGCCAAAAATTTCACCTCACCGATTATTTAGCCATGTCTCTTAAAACCGTTTTATCACCACTACTCTTAGTGCTATTAGTTTCAGATTTCATTCATCTCATTCAAAAGGTAAATCTACAAAAAAAAAAATCAGAGTGAGAGAAGTTGAATCAGACTTCAATTGCTCAAAATCGTGATTTAGCTTTTTGGGTTTGTAATACTAATCGATTATATAGTTGCTCTTTTTTGGGTTTGTATAGTAAGTTAGATTTTTGATTTATATCGTAGGTTAGATTTTTGATTTCTGGGTTTGTATAGTAAGTTTAATTTTTGATTTATATCGTAGGTTAGATTTTTGATTTCTGGGTTTGTATTGATTATATCATTGGTCTTACAATAAGCGATTGAGTAACTTATCTGGTTGGTCTTCTAGAAAATCTGGTATTATGTTTGATTTTGGAATGTTGGGTTTGCATTGTTTATTGGGTTTGATTTTGGATTCTAGTAAACTCGTTATATCATTGTTCTTATCTTTTAGATTATAGTTCTTCTGTTAAAACCAAAAAGTTGTTGTTTGAAAACATTTGAGAATGATATTAATTTATCACCCGACCAAAGTAGATAGCAAGTGATGACCATCATTAGTTTCATCATCATATCTAAGCATTCATTGTTGGTTTTTATTTATTAAATTTGTAGTTGATTACTGAAATTTATCTTAAGAATTAAGAACTTATCCAAACGTTTTAAGCTCTCCCTTAGTAGACTTTGAGATTCATAAGCTCTAAATTTTCATGTGTTTGTAGTGTACGTATGGAAGAGCCACATGTTGATCGTACAAGTTTACCCATGTTGCACCCTTCTCTTGCAAATGGAGCTAAATGGTATGGATTTCTTTCCTAAATACCACTGATTTTATTCACATATTTAGTAACTCATTAAAACAGGTTTAAACACCACACTGAAGTATCATCTGCTGTGAGAAATGTCATTCGAAGTTACTTCAAAGGACCATGGTACTCTTGGAAAAAAGTGCCACCTTCCTTTAAACAGACATGGTTTTCTCTGTTTAAGGTATTCCTTTTGTTATATTTCATCTAAGTATCTACATAATTATTTTTATATCATTCAACATGTCTGCTATGTTCTTTTTTTCAGAAAAGATTCAACTGGGATGTTGCCATCAACTATCAAGTTCAAGTAGAGTTTAACAAATGTGCTGCTTATCGCCTTAAAGGAATGATAAGCCTTGTAAAGAAAACTGGAAAACCAGATTGGATTTTGAATGACTTTTGGGTAATTATGCAAGCGCATTGGGCAACACCCAAAGCCAAAGAAACCAGTGAGAAGGCACGCGCTTCTCGAATGCCTTTATCTTTCATTCACACTTTACGGAGGTCACACACTTTAGTTTGATTGTATGTATTTCTAGATTGGTAATTCAGCTTATCCACCGTTGATGCGTAAGGTTTAGGATAGTTGTTGTTGGCTGAGTATATTGAAGTATTCTTAAATGTACATGTCTTTTATGCTTTTGTCTCCTAAATTTAGACAATTTAAAAGGTAAATTGATCTTGGCTGGTACGCAACCTCTTCTCGGTTCTCACTATATTTGATTTATTGAATCTTCTTGTCCCTAGACAATTGACATGTGCTGTGAATTGTGATATATCATTTTCTATTATTTCCTTTTCCTTTTCCAGAAAGAAAACAATGAAGACTATTCTTTCATTGCGGTGATGAAGAAAACACATCAGAAGCCTGATGGTATGTATGTTGATCAACAAGCGCGGCTGGTTGCAGAAACTTACGAGAAGCATGTACAAGAATACTTGGGACAACTCGAACCTTCTGCAGAAGAGAATGTGACAGCCGAAAATCTAGGCTACCATGAAAAAACCAAAATTTACGTCAAGGTAATTTTAAAAATTTATAGCATAAAAGAAATTTAAAAACGAGTTTGTATCTTATAGATAGATCAATGCTAGTTTGTGGATATGTATACTTCAGTTTAGCTTGGACTTTGTGGAGTATATAAATAGTATATGATAAAGCGATACTTCATTTTAACTTGTATATAGTGGATATGTTTATGTTATTTTACTTCAGTTAGCTTGTATATAGTGGAGCATTTAAAAATAATACTAAGAAAGCATGTAATAGGTTAAGATTATTAAAGTATAAGAAACAGAGTTGGTAAACAATAGGAAGCGTGTCATGGGATTTTAATTTGGTTTAAAAATGCTACTAATCAATTCTTTTTGGCATGGTCTCTTTATTTGCCATGTTAATGGATTGAAACCTCACCATTACGTCATTTTATATTTCACAGAACCGTCTTTCATATTCTTGTATGTCTGGAACACCATTTGTTTTTACATTCATGTGTTTCTTGTGATGGCTGTAGTTGTAACTATTTACTTAATCTTGCTGTCTCTTCTGTTTTTTGCTCATGCATTTCGTCTTCTGTTATAGGCTGCTGGATCATCTAAACAAGGCTATGTCTTTGGAGTTCGAGCAATGCAAAGTGAAGTTGTACCATCTCTTGATGCTTCTTGAAGTGCACCACAATCTGAGATGATAACCAATCAGCTTGAAGAGGTGGAAACAGAACTAAAACAAAGCTGCGAAGAGAATTTGAAAGTTCAAGAAAGACTTGAAGCCATGGAGAAGCTTGTTGATTCTCTAGCAAGTCAGAATGCTTAGGTGATAGTACTTTCTGCCACCAAAAACGTCCACTTCATGTGGAATCTAGTAATTTTAGTTGCTATTTATCTTTACTATTGTTTAGTTTGTGTTTTGTTAAGATCATGTCTTTGAAATTATTTGTGTTTCAACTTTGTTCTGGATGCTAGTTTATTATGTAAAATTATCAGTTTGCTTCTTTTTAATTTGTCTTTTTAATGTTTTAGTTTATTTAAGTTTAAAAGAATTGGGGTGGTTTCTAAAATAACCCAAAATTTGAAGTTAATTACAATTATAAATCCCAGTTTATCTCTCATAATTTTTTTTTCAAATAAACCAAAACATTCATCTTATTTACGGAAATGCCATTATATCTGAATTTTTTTTTTTAAATCAGACTTTTGATCTCACAAACAAACACCCAAATATATCAACTTATTTACGAAAATGTCATCACCATCAAGTTTCACAACCACCATGAACAACCAAATTGAAGCTCTTCAATGCTTCTCCATCTGATTTTCGTGCATAAATACATCACAAATAAACTCATAACTTCTTCAACTACTATTTCATCTCCAATTTCATCCAAAACACTATGTAAAAGAGCATTTGAAAAATTATCTCACTCACAATCTCTTGAATTTTAGTGTTTTTCGCGATATAACGTCTGGGCTTCGAAGTTAACAGCTAGAGTAGGAATTTTGTGTATTTAAATGAGCTAAAAACCAAGATCTACGGCGAAACGGAGCTAAAAACCGTATTTTCCGATCTGGTTCAGAAGAGTAGACTTCGTCGGACGTCTGCTGGTCAACGAGAGGTTAGATTTGCAATTGACTTTTTGTTGACTTTTTTTAGTAGACGCTTGTTCTCCTTTATTCTCCTTTGACAAAAAAAATCAGTAGACTGCACGGGAAGTCTACTTAAAAAATGGGTTAGTTTCGCATTTGACCAAAATGTTGACTTTTTTTAGCAGACTCTGTAAGAGATGCTAATAACATACTTCCATCAGAGTTTGCTCGACTATGTTTAGGTTATTTTTTGGAATTGACTTATTGTTGACTTTTTTTAGTAGACGCTATTTAAAGTCTACTCTATACGGTGAGGTTAGTTATGCGTTTGACCAAAATTTCAAAAGTTGACCTTTTGAAAATATTAAGAGTAGACTTCCCCAGAAGTCTGCTGAGAATTGAATTTTCAGCAGACTTCTGTAGAAGTCTACTAGTTAATTAATTCGATATTTGGTCAAACACAAAACTAACATGTTTTTTAAGTAGACTTCTTTTAGAGTCTACTCAAAAAGTGAACAATAAGTCAATTTCAAATGTAACATCTACTGTTTCAGTAGACTTCAACCGGCAGTCTACTAAGATGCGTAGACTTTCGTTGGATGTTTACTACATATTTATGGTATTAGAAGTCTACTGAAAAAGTCAAATTGCAAATATAACCTATTTTTATAGCAGACTTCTGGAGAAGTCTACTACTAAAAGTCAACATTTTAGTCAAATGCAAAAGTAACCTTGGTAGACTTCAATTAGGGTCTACTTAGCAAGAAGACTTATGTGAGAAGTCTACTGGCTTTTGCCGTAATTGCAAAAACTAACCCATTAGATAGACGTCCGCGGAAGTTTACTAGTTAACGTCAAACGCAGTCTTCTGCGGCAAACTGCTGGTGAATTCTATATTTTTACGTTTTTAAAAAACGAATTTATAGCTTATATGTAATACATTTTGAAGATTTTCTTGCTCTCATATGTGTGTTTTCTAATATGTGATCTTCTGTATGAGTTTGAGATATTTAAATGCAATATTTATGGTGTAAACCAATTTTCTTGTTTGAGTAGTAATTAGCTTTTCACGGTAGACTTCTTCAAGAGTGTACTAGTAGACGGCATGGGAAGTCTGTATTTATGTTACTAGTAAAATATTATTTCAAAATTATGTATAACGAAATTTTAAGATTTTATTGGTTTCAAATGTGTGCTATATTATTGTTGTTTTTTGTACTAGTTTGACATCTTCAGCTGTAATGAAACCATTTATTTTTGATTAATTAGTTTTTTCACATTTTAGTAGACTACCGTTGAAGTCTGCTACGATTTTTGATTACTAATGTGTTTCCTATTTGTTTTTACAGAGAATGGTTCAATTAGATGTTGTCTTTGAAGAATGGATTATGAAAGATGGGGTGTGGCAGTTTGTTGTTGATAATCTTAGAGGAGGAAGACTCTTCTTCTTGAGTGATGGTTGTACCCATGGTGATCTTCTTGAGATGGTACAAGATGATTATGAGCTTGACAAAAAAAAGAGTTGGTGGAGATAACTTATTCACTCTCAGAAACAATGATGCAACATATGGCACCGGATACACCTCCAGTGCATGTCACAAATGATCGACAAGTTCAGAATTTGATCGAACTAAGTAGAGCGCATGTTATACGTCTCTGTGTCTCGAGTCAGTTCGAGATAGATGGTGGCAATGATGAGTGTGATGGAGTTTCATATGATGACGATAACGATGACGAGGATGGAGATGAGGAGAACAATGCGATTGGAGATGATAACGAATTCGCCGATGGTACAAGAAATGGGGATAATTATGCTATTGGAGGTGATGATATTGAAGATGGTGATGGTGTCAATTCTATCTCAATAGATGGTGATGGTATCAATGAGGATTACAGTTTGTACGGAAAATTGAAAGATGAGGATGAAGATGATATCTCATTTGATGGTGTTGGTGGGATTGAGTGTTGTCTTGGCGTAGGAGGAAGATCAAATACAACATGGTCTTGGTCTGATGGTATATTTGTCGGTCAAAGTTTTGCTAACAAGGGTGAGATACTTAAAGAGTTGCGACTGACTGCCGTGATGGGAAAATTTGCATTCAGAAATTACAAGTCCACTAAAATTTTTTTGTCGGTAAGTGTTGCGTGAAAGGATGCAAGTGGAAAGTCCGAGCGGGTGTGAAGAATGAACCAAACTAGTTTTGGGTGACAAAGTATCTGAAAAACCATACATGTCAACTATCAGACAGAATAGCTCACCGGAGACACGCTACTCCAAAGTACATTGGTAGGTTTTTTATCGAGCGCGTCGGAATAATCGATGGAATAACTCCGAAGCATATACAAGATTCAATGAAGGTCATGTTTGGTATGAATCTGGATTATACCACTTCGTATAGATCATTGATATACGCCCAAGAATTGGTTAGGGGAACTGTTGAACATAGTTATGAAGATCTCCCATCTTATTTTCATATGATCAAGGAAGCAAATACGGGAACAGTGACCGCTCTTAAGATTGATGCTAAGAATAGATTCAAGTATCTATTTATATCATTCGGAGCCTCCATAGCTGGTTTTCAATATCTTAGACGAGTAATTATTGTGGATGAGACTCATTTAAGTGGAAAGTACGAAGGGGTTTTGCTAGTTGCAGCCGCACAAGATGGTAACTTCAAATTTTTCCTTTGGCGTTTGGGATCGTCGATTCTGAGAATGATGCTTCATGGGAATGGTTTTTTTACGAAATTGAGCGGTTGTATATCTGATCAATACCCTTTGGTGATAGTTTCGGACAGGTGCAGCTCCATTAAGAAAGCATGCGAGACGGTTTTTCCTTGGGCAACACGAGGCATATGTTATTATCATCTTCAATGTAATATTGTTAACAAATTGAGGGGCAAACAACTCATGTCCTTGGTGAAAGCTGCTGCGTATGCGTATACGCTTGATGGCTATAACCGATACATGGATTTGATACGCGAGGCAAAGCCAGAAATTGCAACATACTTGGAGGAAGCGGATCCAAAGTTGTGGTCACGAGTTCACTTCGAGGGAGATAGATATAACATAAAGACAAACAACATTGTTGAATCCATTAATTCCGCCCTAAAGGTAGCTCGAGGATTTCCAATATCATTCCTCTTGGAATTTATTCGAGAGAAGCTAGGAAAGTGGTTTTCTAGAAGGCGAGAAGATGCTCTAAGTCTACTTACACGCCATACTCGGGGAGTTGAATATTTGATGGCGGTGCGTGATGATTACGCGTTTATGATGACGGTGGAACGCATCAATGATTCGCAGTTTCATGTGAAAGGAGGAGCACGTGAGTGTATCGTTGAGTTAGGCAACAACAAATGTAGTTGTGGTGTTTTTCACATCGAGAAGATACCTTGCTCACATTCTATTGCCGCTTTGATAGCGAGCAAACAAGATGTTGCAACTTCTGTTTGTCCGACATACGGAAGGGATTATTTGTATTGGGCGTAAGCGCAAACCATATTTCCGAAAACCGAACTTGGTGACGTTATAAAATCAGATAAGTGTCTCCCTCCTTACGTGAAGCGGCATCCCGGAATGAAGAAGAAATCGCGGTGGCAAACGTGGCTAGAACTCGCCAAGAAGAAAAGAAAGAAACCGCGGAAGATTCATGCGCATTACAATTGTTCAAAATGCAAATTCCCAGGTCATACGAAGCGGAGTTGTGCTACTTAATTAGTCCCTGGTCTCTGTCATTGAAGTCTTCCACTAACATATGTAGCTGAAGTCTACTGTTGCAGTCTACCGGTGGACCATTCGGAAGTCTACTCATATGTGTTCTTATGTTTTTTAAGTATTTGTTGTCTTTGTCGAACTGATTTAGATTTTCATGCTCTCAAAAGACTTTTGTATGAAATGTGTTCTTCTTTGTGTTAATTATTGGTTGTCTTCGTTGTTTACGCTCAACTTTGGATTGTCATACTTAATGGAGGGTTTAGGGTGTTTCAAAGGAAAGGAAATAAATTGTAGAAGACCTATGGTAAATAGTTATAAAAACAGAGCATACCATAGTAGCATTAAATAGTTAACGAGTGTTTACATAGCCATACCATTGTGAGATAGAAAATCCCAAACAAATTCCTAACAAAAGCATTACCGATTCACATCCCGCCATAGTAGCCAAAAAATAGAGGATATGAGTTTTTCTTACATTTACAATATATATGCAAGATTCCTAAAATTGTGGCGGGAAACAAAAGCATATAACTAGGTGGACCCTATATTTTGTCATAAAGGTCTAGCCCCTTATACGTTTGTGTATCTATCCCACGAAAATCTGTCTCCGTGAATATATCAGCCGTAAGCTGGTCCCTAATACGCTTGATGTTCCTATCACACAAGGCAGCCGAACTAAATGTATAGCCCAAAATGTGGCACTCGATGTACTCAAGAATACACTCCACAATCCCCACTTTGTCACACAAACGTAAACCACATCAATATTTTTTTGACATATTCAACTTACGGCTCAAGTTGCAACCAATTTTGTAGGGACAACAACTTATGATCCTCAAGAGGAGCAAAAGGATCATATCCTTTTCCTACTGTGACTTTTGCTCTAGCCGTTTGGGTCGGCAAGTAAGGGGAGCTTTGACCCCGTCCTGGCTTCTTAACCCTCAAACTCTTTTCTCGTACAAACTGTTGTGTTTCATGAAGTTTCTTGTCTTGTTTAGCTTTCTGGACCTCTACAAACTTTGCTTGTACGTTCTATTTCTCGATAAACATAACATTCGGATCCGCACCATTAACACTCTCACTCTGACCATCTGCTTTGCATGTTTCCATATTGAGAAATTCACTCTGTAGATGGAGTGTCAAAGAAGATTCAGATACAAATGAAAATAAACAACTCATGGAAGTGAAACAGAATACTAGATATATCAAGCATACATTATTGGAAAAGTGACAATAAGGTTCAAACATAACATCAAGTACGGAAACATTTGAGATACAACGAAACAGATTAACACAGGTTTTTGACTACGATTTTGGTTTGGTATTACGAATTCTTAACGTGCGTTTGTGCGGAGATTGGGAACTAACCCCGACATCAGTGAGTGATTTTCCCTTCACAGCATCGTCTACTTTGTTCTTCTCTAGTGGAGCAGCTTTGGCAGGTGCAGGTTCATTGGACTTGGTTTGCTCTTGTGGATTTGGAGAGTTGTCTCCATCTATCTTCTCCAAAACCTCTTTGGTCTTTCTCTTTTCACCTTTCCTAGTTTTCCCACCTTTCGCTGCATCCAAACATTTCTCAATCGCCTCGACCTTGTCACCAAGGACTTTGATCTTCTTCTCACAGCTCGCAAAACCATTCTCAACCGTCATCGTCAACCCTGTTCTTGTAGAGTCCTTAGCAATGACGGTATATCCTCTTCCACAACAGAATGGGATTACTCTCGACTCCTCTTATCTGTTGCAGATTTCACATGTTAGATCGTGGATCATATGAGTGACAATTGAAAACATCTTATACTATTTAAACACGACGTACTATTCTCTTTTTTAACATAACCGGAGAGACCCGTCAATATCCAGTGACTACGGGTCCACTTGAAGCCCATTTCATAAACTTCACCGATAATGTTGGTTATCTTTTCATCTGCTGCATCATCATCCCACCTTGGGAACATTTGCTTATAGTCAGGAGTTCGAACACATGCCTGGACATTGGACTACAAAATCAAAAAGTTGGAGTCATAACAATATTTCAAATCAGAGATTTATTCAAGAATGATTATGTAGAAAGATAAATAATCAAAGTATAACCTGTTTCAGGATATTTTCTTTCACGTTCTTTCGGCCTTTGGATCCATGGAAAGCAAGAATAGGTGGAGCTGGGTTATTTGGAAGTGGGAATGCAAATTATGTTGCATAAGCCGGTAGAGCATAATACACACAGCCTTGGAGAACGTGGATAAAGCCTTTAATCGTATAGGACGAATTTGTCAGGTCTTTTTGGATCTTCTTCACTGAAGTAATCAGAAACCTCATAGCAACTCAACCCCACGGGTAGTTTCGGAAGGCATCTATATCCATAACAAGCCGAGCCAAGTTAACATTAATAGGAGTTGTATCTTTTTTAGCTTCAATGTACCCTGCGTAGATGCAGAGATAACCCAACCTCATGCGGTTTTCCCATGACCAATCAGTAGATGAAGAACAGGCCGCTTCTAACTCAACAATACTTGGACCCCTCTCGATATTTACCCCGAGAAGCTCCCAAAATTCTTTCGTCTCCTCCGTCACCACTACATCCGGGTCCACTAGATTCGGAACATCCTCGCAGTTCAGACCAGTTATTAACTCAAACTCATTCAAAGAAAACCTAGCAGGCTTAACTCCAATGAGACTCCAAATCTCAAAGGGCTTCTTGCACTGTAGCTGAAAAGCTAACATATAATGCACTAGCCTGGATTCCCACTTATACGGGAGTTCATGTAACCTCAAACATACACCCAATGGAGAGTTTCTAAGCTCTTCTTTTTCATCTTCCAACAACCCTCCATCAAAAGCAATAAACAAATTAGTATGTCCAGTATAGTAGTTTATGCTTTTGCCCGCATGAGGTTCTTCTCCTTTGGTAAACAACCTGACCGGGAATCTATCTGAAGCCATCGAATCTGCAATCACAAACAAAAACACATACAAAAACACAAACAATCAGTATAGATACTCGATTCAAAGACAAGCAGACATTCATCGGTAAAAGAAAGATAGAGGTTTAAGATCTCACACTGAAAAATCGTAGAGAAGTCTGCTGGTGGAGTCTACTTAAGGCTTCCACTTGATGTGAAGAAATCCTGTCAAACTCAAAGAACACGTAATTAGAATAGAAAGATTTTAGATTGGGTTCGAGAAAAAGAGAATTTCGATTGGATGAGAAAAATGAATCTTCAAATGAAATAGAGCAAATGAGAAAAGAGAGAAGGACGAGAATAAATACCTTACTTCTTCTGCCGACGGCGACGGCACGACCACCGGCACCAATGTAACGATAGATAGAGAACACACGCAGCGGCGAATATGAACGGGCAAAGGAAGCCAGTCGGCTAGGGTTTTGATTTATTTTAGTTCTCTACCATATTTTCGAGTTTTTATAGGTAGGGTAAATAATCTGGTTAAATTTGGTTTATGCCTTAAATTGGTTCAAATTGGTGTTGGATTGTTACCCAATTTCAATGGTTTTACTTCGGTTACGTAGACTTCCATTCAGACTCTATGTGTAGACTTCGTGTGGAAGTCTACTATGGTAAAATGTTTTTTGGAAAAATTCAACTTTTTTTTTCCGACTTGTGTATTTAATTGGAACCGAAATAACCCATTGGGCTTACAATCAAGAGGCCCATGTAGGCACCCCTTACCTAAAAGAGAAACCACCGAAAACTATACAACATTGGAGCTGTTAAGCATATAGGAATTGTTTAAAAAACCTTGACGCTTAAGCTACAAACCTATATCCAAAAACAGAGGGAAACACTAATTAGAGGTTTGTAACCCTCTCACCTTCAATGAGCACTTGTAACCAAATTGGATAACCACTAGCCACATACGAATGGCATCGATTATCCCTTAGTGCACTATGAGCAATGAGATGGGCACCTCTATTCAATGAAGCCTCCTCTACTACTAATCTCCATTCTCTGAAGCCCCTCAAAGCATTGATCAGTGTAAATACATGTGGAATAAAAGAGGGCCAAGCGATTGGTCTCAGAATTGCACCTATTAATTCTGGAGCTTGACCTGCAAAAATGACTCTATCCGACTTATGATCCTTCATACTTTTCACAGCCCACAAAAAACTCTCTTTCTGAGCTTCAAGTTTGGAGACCAAACCATCAAAAATTCTTCTACTATGCAGCTTTACCTCCCCTTTTGAGTCTCTTAGCACCCACGAAGCACCTGCACTGAGATTCTCCTTAGACCACCAACAAGCAACATTGCATTTGAACCAGTTTGGTGGAGGAGCTTTCCATCTTTTGCTTCTCGTTTGTATTTTCTCCACTTTTCTTGTCTCAACTAGTTCCACTTGTTGAGCTAGAAACCATTTTTCCGATTCATCACAGTATTTTTTCCTTGTTTCTTGTGGCCAATATCTTTTCCCTTCAAAGAAGAGGGAATTCCTGTTTTTCCAAATATACCACACGATCCAGGGAATACACCTTCTTGTGGTTAGAGGTATTGAGCTTGTTTTCTGCAAATTCAAAAGATAATCAAGGTTAGAGTAAATGGAACCTCCCTCGAAACCATCAGGGGGACTTGGCACCTCAGACAGAGCCCAAATTAGTCTTGCTGTTGGGCATAGAAAGAGTAGATGGTTTGAGCATTCTCCTTCGAAACCACATGTCTGACATCTCCCATCTATCTTGATTCCTTTTGTAAGAATTTTGTCCACCACTGGAACTGCTCCACTCAAAATTTTCCAGAAGAAGGTTTGAATTTTCAGAGGCGCCTTCATCTTCCAAACTTTATCCTTCACTCCATTGATGGATGGTTGAGCTATTGCTTCTAGGATCAGAGTCTTGTGCTTTTCTCTATTAGCCACCCAATTACCCGATTTGACAGTGTACTCTCCACTTCTATTATGCTTTCATATCCAAAAATCGGCTTGTGATGTCACTGGTTTTTTGCGCAGCATCAGATCAGTGTCTTGTTGATAGAAGAGGTCTTGCAGCTTGTCTATGTCCCATGTATTGGATCTGAGATGGATTAGGTCACTCACCTTGAGGTCTATATTCACAAAGATGTTCTTCATCAAAGGGATTCTCGGGAATTCGTCTCCTGTGGGGGCGTGAACCTGCACAGTTAGATTTGTCAAGGGTTGTTGAAGAGGCGGAGATCTCTAGTAAGCGGAGTCACCTAGAACACAACAGATTATAAAGAAAGTTCTCAGAAAACACTTAGCACAAGACAGATGTATAAAAAGAGTTCTCTTTATTGCTGTTATGACTTAAGCGTTATTACAAGAGAGTTTCTCTGCTCAAAGTTGTGATCCCCTTTTTGGGTGAATACAATGAACTATATATAGTCTCCCTAAGTAACCTAGGTCAACTAATAAATGGGTCAGGCCCGTTAAGCAATATATTAAATTTAGGCCCATATTCTTATTAAGCTCATTTTACATATGAGTTTAATGTCATTTTGGGCCTAGATTTCAACTGGGCCTTTGTAGGCTCGCTTCGATTATGTCGCTTTGAAGCTGAATTGATCTTATCGTTATATTGATCTCATAGGGGTGAAATCCGACCCCTACAGTTAGCCCCCCAGCTTGGTAGTATCAAGTGATGATGATGCCAAGGTAGCCGCTGTTGAAGACTGAGATTGATATGATGAACTGCGCATTTGCCAGGAGTGAACGTTTTGTCACCACACTCGGGAAGTTTCAGTTGTTCCATGTCGAGCTAATGTCACCGCGTTTTCCTGGACTTGTGTGTTGTTGTTGTTTTCTGTTTCTTTTCACTTAGTGGGCTCTGATGGAGTTGATGACTCTCTTTGGTTAATAGGCTTGAGGCCTGCTAAGAAGTTTTTTGAACTTTTCCTAAACACATGTTTAGTTTTTGGAACTTTTCCTAAACACCTTTTTGATTATAGGAAATCCTCCGGGTATAAATTAGCTGCTTCCTTTCCATTGATTTTCACCAATTCACGTCCCTTTCCCAAAACAAAAGGTAAAAATTATGCTCTTTCTTTTCTCTCTCAACGTTTTTTTTTTCTTTTTTTTTGCTTGCTTTTTTTTTTTTTTTTGTGCCTCCGTCTTCACGCGCCGCCTCTGTGCCACACGACCGTTTCTCCGATGAAGAGATCGAGCTCTTCTTCTTCGATTCAACGCTTCCACTCCTCTTCGTGGTCGGATCCGTTCGTGATCGTGAGCTCTTCTTCTTCGATTCAAAGCCGTGTGAGTTGAGTTCGTGATGTGGCGGCGCAGCAAGTGAGCGGTCAGACCGAAACAAGGTGAAAACGGAGCGGAGGTGGTCGAACGGCGAGGAAAACCGGTTGGATCCGAGTTGGACAGAGTCAACTCGGTCAACTCGGTTGAACCGAGTCAACTCGATTGAACCGAGTCAACTCCGTCAACTGAGTTGAACCGGGTCAACTCGGTGAACTCGGGTTTGACCGGTCTGATCCGGTTTGACCGGTCTGATGAGGTTTGACCCGGTTTGACTGGTTGGATCCGGTTTGACTGGTTGGACCTGGTTTGACTGGTTTGACCCGGTTTGACTGGTTTGACCTAGTTTGACCAGTTTTGATTGGTTTGACCAGATTTGACTGACGGAGTTGACATGGACTGAGTTTGTCCACGAGTTTGACTAAGTCTTGCATTCTATCCGCAACGGAGAAAGTGAATCGAAGAAAATGTCTTCCAATTCCGCGGATTTGTGGCTCGATCGCAAGTAAGATGAGAATGGTTCAGAAACTTTTTCAGACTTAGACAATTTTGGAGAGGTGACTGATGACCCTTCACTCTTTGCATGGAGAATAATTCTTTCTTCAGAGTTAGCTGACGAGGTGTTGTTGGAGAAAAGATCGTGGTGGTGAAGAAGATTCAGAGAGCCTTGGGTCGTTGTACATGGTGATGCGCTGAATCTAGATCAATTGTGAAGCATAAATGAAGATATCATCTATGGTGAGGTGAGAGACAGTTTCGAGGCCGGCGACTCCAAGATGAGGCGAAACATTGGAGAAGGGATCGTGATACAACAGCATGCACGAGGTCGTTTTACTGAAGCCTTATCACGATCGAGTGAAGCCGTGCATGCGCGAGTGAAGTTCTCCTGGGGAAGCCTTGTCATGATTGAGTGAAGTTTTGTCAGGATCGAGTGAAGCCTTGTCAGGATCGAGTGAAGCCGTGCATGCGCGAGTGAAGTTCTCTTGGGAAGCCTTGTCAAGATCGAGTGAAGCCTTGTCAGGATCGAGTGAAGCCATGTCAGGATCGAGCGAAGCCTTGCATGCGCGAGCAAAGTCATTTTGGTGAGATGGGGTCTCAAAGTTTGACTTGGTGAGATTGATTTGATGCTTGATTGAAGTAAAGCTTGACCATCAACGTGGTAGATAATGACTCTTTGAATCTTGGTTATGCCTTAACCCGACGTTGATGCGTCGGAGACGATGTGTGTCTTGTGTTTTGCTCAAGAGGTGTGGCGACTCAGTTTGTCTTTACTGAGTCCTCACATATTGTGGCAAGCCGCTAGTGACAAGTTTGCTCGAACTATGTTCTCGCTTTAGATTTTAACAATGATCGTCCTAGTTTGCGAGACTATCGTTGCAGACTGTTTCGCGCCTAAAGACGAACATGTTATGTTGTCGCTGATGATCCTCTTGGCTTCCGGGCGAGTCCGTGTTGCCAAGAGTGATCATGGTATGTTGTTTGAGACCAGTGTTGAGTTAACTGGATTTTTAATGATCTTCTCTGTTTACGGGCGAGTTCGCATTAACACGCCCGCTCCAAGAGTGAACATGTTATGTTGTTTAAGACTAGTGTTGAGTTAACTGGGTTTTCTGATGATCATCTTGGTTTACGGGCAAGTCTTTATCGACATGTCCGCTCCAATAATGACCATGTTATCGCGTAATGACCAACGATTAAGCGTAGTTGGGTTTTTTTAGTGATCGTTTCGGTTTACGGCTTTGTATTCAATCACGCAGCCGCTCCTATAATGAACACTTTGCGATGGTAACAGTGTTGTGGTTAATTGGGTTTAGAATGATCATTTCGGATGACGCAGGCATTACTCTTTGAACACCTCCGCTCGATAATGATCATTCATTTATTTATGTAGCGCGCTGTTTACCGCAGTGGGTGTAATAGTCAGATTTGATTTCGTCACTGTGGCCAGCAGTGATGTCAAGTCTTTTTTGCTTTTGTTTTTTTGCTTTTTTTTTTTTTTACTTGACTAATCCGTGAAGGATGTAAGAGAAATGTGAACAAATCTTTGATCTTAATTAATCGTAGAATTTGTTACAAAAAATGGGAGTATATGAGTATACGTACCCACTCCCCCCCCCTTTTTACGGAGGAGGGCAACTGAACTCGTCCGGAGATGAGCTGCCTACGTACCCATTGCAGGGATCAAGTCGCCTCATAGTTCATGTTTTTTTTTTTTTTTTTTTTGGAGCTAGAGTTACTTAGAGCTTTCCTCTATCTCGAAATCTTCGAGACTAAAGTCACCTTTGAGTGTTCCTGCTACGAGCTTGGAAGCAAGTTTTTGTCCCAAGGTAGGGCAGTTTGTTGTGGAATGTCCGGAGCCACGGTGGTATTCACAATAAGATGTTTCATCGTAGGTGCTTTGTCCTCCGGTACACGGGTTGTAGCTTTCCAGCTCTACTTGGTAGTTGTGAGCTTCTTCGAAGTCACCTTCGTGATGGGCGGAGCCGGAACTAGTGTTGTTCTTTTTTGCAGTATGAGGGTTAGCGGTCTGCGGTGGGTTATTTGTTTTCTTGGGCTTTCCAGTTTTTTGAGAGGCACGAATCTCGTCTTCGCTTTTGGCAAAGTCTGTAGAGCGATGAAGGGCGTCCTGGATGGTTGTTGGTTCGTTCACGGTCATTTCATGTCGAAAGGGTGAGGGGCACAATAAAGACCTTCTCAAAGTGTCTATCGCGGAAGCGTTGCTAATTCCTTCCACCTTGGAAAGTACTGTTTTGAATTTTTCCATGAAGGTTCTTAGACTCTCGTTTTCTTCCTGCCGTATATTCCATAGATTGCCGTCAAAAATCTTTCGCTCCATGAAAATGCCATAGTGTTTCACGAAGATCTCGGAGAGTTGTCTGAAGTCATCGATCAAATTCTTTTCAAGCCTGTAGAACCATTGGAGGGCAGGTCCTTTGAGGTGTTCAACAAATATTTTACAATATCCGGCCTCTCTTTCTTCTTCTGTGAAATTAGCTCTGTCCAATGCTACTTTAAATGACAAGAGGTGATCCTTTGGGTCAGTTTTTCCTTCGTAGGGCTGGATCTTGATTCTTCCAGGGTCAGTAAATTTTATCTTAGAGATCCGTTCAGTGAAAGGAGTGTTTTGCGCCTCCTCGAGTACACGTTCGATTTCGGGAGCTCTACTGGTGACGCGGTGTACCTGGGATTGCACCATCCTTAAGTTAGAGGTGGCTCGTTCCATCTCTGCTCGCAGCTTCGCCATCTCCTCCTGTTGAGTCTGGTGCTGTGTTCTGCGCTCCTGCTCAAGTCTGTCATGCTCAATCCAATAGGGATCCTCCGTCTCATGGGCGAAGTCTTGTGCATGCCTCACATATGCGCCGCTTCGCTGAGTTTGCGTACGGCTCCTGTCTGTAGGTAGGTTGCGGTTTTCTCTGCGTGTCCTGCAGAGGCTGATGCGCGTTGATCCTGAAGCTGGCGGGTTGGCACGCGCGTGTTGGCACGCGTTGCTTCATCAACTTGCTCTGGAGCAGCATTCATTGTTTGCAGCGGCTGTGGTAGGTCATCTCTTGCTCTTCGTGCAGTGCGCGGTGTCGAGAAGCTGAGGGCTTGTGGCTTGAACCGTCCAATCGATCCTCGTGGTCCTCCCTTCTTGTGTGTTGTCGTGAGAACCTTTAGCTTGCCTTTGAAGGTAGTGTTCAGCTTGTCCTGCTTTGCAGTCTTCTCGAGGAGCGTATTCAGCATATTCTTCACCTCGGCCATGTCTGTTGAAGCTGTTGCGGCGGTGTCCACGTCAGGGTGCGATGTTGAGGAGCTCTTGTTGCTGCTTGTCATTGCGTTGGGTCTGATGCGTGTAGTGATTCCTAAGTGTCAGAGAATTCTCCTTCCCCTTAGACGGCGCCAAACTGTGGGGGCGTGAACCTGCACAGTTAGATTTGTCAAGGGTTGTTGAAGAGGCGGAGATCTCTAGTAAGCGGAGTCACCTAGAACACAACAGATTATAAAGAAAGTTCTCAGAAAACACTTAGCACAAGACAGATGTATAAAAAGAGTTCTCTTTATTGCTGTTATGGCTTAAGCGTTATTACAAGAGAGTTTTTCTGCTCAAAGTTGTGATCCCCTTTTTGGGTGAATAAAATGAACTATATATAGTCTCCCTAAGTAACCTAGGTCAACTAATAGAATGGGTCAGGCCCGTTAAGCAATATATTAAATTTAGGCCCATATTCTTATTAAGCCCATTTTACATATGGGTTCAATGTCATTTTGGGCCTAGATTTCAACTGGGCCTTTGTAGGCTCGCTTCGATTCTGTCGCTTTGAAGCTGAATTGATCTTATCGTTATATTGATCTCATAGGGGTGAAATCCGACCCCTACATCTCCTAACCAAGGATCACACCACACACGAATGGATTCACCGTTCCCTTTTAATTTAGACAAACCTTTCCTCAACAGAGTTCTACCATGGAGCATGCTTCTCCATCCAAAGGATGGTCTTATACCTTCAGCAGCATTTAGAAATTCACCCTCTTCAAAGTATCTACTGCGAAGTAATCTTGAAAGTAGAGAATTTGGGTATTGCAAAACCCTCCATGCTTGTTTCCCAAGTAGGGCTTGGTTAAAACACTCAATATCTCTGAAACCTAAGCCACCTTCTTGTTTTGTAAGACATAGCTTATCCCAACTAAGCCAGTGACATTTTCTTTTGTCCTCGATTGAATGCCACCATAAATCCGCCATAGCACTGGCTAAAGAGGCACAAGAAGTCTTAGGTAACCGGAAACAAGACATAGCATATACTGGCATGGCTAAAGCCACATCCTTTAGTAATATCTCCTTTCCTCCCAAAGACAGTGTTCTAGCAAACCATCCAGAGAGTCTTGACTTTAACTTCTCTTTGATGTAATCTAACATATCTATCTTTGAACCGCTGAAACACTCAGGGAGTCCAAGATAGGTACCAGTCCCTCCTTCTTTGACTATACATAGAGATTGATGCACATTTAACTTAGCCAAAGCATCCACATTATCACCAAAAGTAATTGCTGACTTGTCTAGATTTATAGTCTGCCCTGTAGCTTTTTCGTAGATGCTCATAATATCCTTGAAAGCTTCACTCTCTTTTTGATCCGCCTTGCAAACAAAGAGGCTGTCATCAGCAAAAAGCAGGTGATGAATGGATGGACCTTGAATAGAGAATCTGAACCCTGTAATTTTCCTTTCCCTTTCCGCTTTATTGAGCATATGCGATAACCCTTTTGTGCACATCACAAAGAGGAAAGGTGAGAGAGGATCACCTTGCCTGAGCCCCCTTTCTGGGACAATAAGTCCCAATGGTTGGTTGTTGATCAGCACTGAGTATGTTACTGTGGAGACACAAAACATAATCCACTTCACCCACTTTTCTTTAAACCCCATAGCCTCTAGTAGCGCTTGTAAATACTTCCATTCCACTCTATCAAAAGCTTTTGACATATCTGACTTTATTGCCATATACTCCTTTGATAGCTCCTTATGTGTTCTAAGACCATGTATCACCTCATACGCCACCAATATATTATCTGATATTTGTCTCTCCTCCACAAAGGCTGATTGACAAGGGGATACCAACTCAGGTAAGAAGGGTTTTAGTCTTTGCACCAGAACCTTTGATATAGCTTTGTAGATCACTGAGCAAAGGCTAATAGGCATCAGATCTTCCATTCTGTTTGCCCCTACAATCTTCGGAATCAGACAAATATGAGTATAATTCCATTCTGAGGGGAAAGAACCATTCTCAAAGAAACTTTGAATCTCCTCTGTAACCTTTTCTCCAATAACTTCCCAATATTACTGAAAGAACATTCCTGTCATGCCATCTGGACCAAGAGCCTTTGTTGCTTTTATTGAGAATATAACTTCTTTGATTTCTTCCTTGGTCACTTTCTGAGTAAAGATCTCATTAATTTCAACTGTAACTTTTGGCATAAAGCCAGCAAAAATCTGGTGGAAATCGTCTGGATTTGATGAGGAGAAAAGTTTAGAGAAATACTCAGCTGCTACCTCTCCTTTGGAAGCTTCGCCTCTTTGAGCATTGCCATTGGAATCCAATAAACTTTCAATACCATTTCTTGATCTGACTTCTTTGACTGAAGCATGGAAATACTTTGTATTACCATCTCCCTCCTTTAGCCATTTCTTCTCACTTTTTTGGCTCCAAAAACTCTCCTCTTCTCTATACGCTACCACCAAGTCATACTTCAAACTTTGTATCTTCTTTGTGGATGGACCATCACTGGATTTTTCTTTCTCTAACTCTCCTTGAAGAAGTTGTATCTTGTCTAAAGCATTGGTGTTATTCCTTTTCTTCCATAAGCTCAAAGCTTTACGGCATCTTCTTAATCTATCTGAGACCGTTGGACACATTCTGAACCCTTGTGCATTCCAAGCCTTCTCAATGGTCTCTTTCACCAGGGGCTTATGCAACATCCTCTTATCAAATTTAAACTGACCTCTGTATGAATCTTGTGAATCCACCAATTTAACCAGAACTGGCCTGTGGTCCGAACCCCTTTTTTCCAAGAAACCCTGATTAGTAACAGGAAACATCTCATACCACTTCTTGTTTCCAAAACATCTATCCAGCTTTGATTGAATATACCACTCTCCCCTCCAACCTCCCTAAGTGAATCCATTTCCATGGCTGGGAAGTTCCAGCATACCACAGGCAGTTATCATGTTGACAAAATTTTCACAGGTTTCAGACTCTCTCAAAGGGCCTCCAAACTTTTCACCACTATGCAACAGATCATTAAAATCTCCCAGCATGCACCAGCTGTTGCTTCTACCAATCCTAGTACGAGTGATTCTTTCCCAAACCAAATGTCTGTCCTTCTGAATGGGGTCCCCATAAACCCAAGTCACAAAGAAGGAGAAGCCACCAAACTGAATATGACAATCCATACTATTTTTATCCGCAAAAAGCAAATCTAAAGCAATTTACTTCTTTACAAAGAGGGCCAACCCTCCACTATAACCTCCTGGTTCCACTGTATGTACACGCTCATACCCTAGCCATTCTTGCAGGTCTACTACTACATTCCTTATATTTTTAGTCTTCATTAAAAATAACACCTCAGGGAAATGCTTTTTACGTAACTCCTTGAGTCTTGAAAAAACCAAGCTTTGAGGCCGCCCCAAGTCCTGGAAATTCCAGCTGAGAAGGCTCATTGGATGGTGGACAGTCCCTCCTTTGGGACCGCCTCATTGTTGCTGGATACAGCTTCTTTATCAACTTTATCCTTTGTAATCAATTGCTTCTTATGAATATGAGCTTCCTTCTCTTCTTTCCCCGCTTCTTTTTCAGCCTTTCTCTGTGATTGTGTTCCCATAATCACACCCTTCTTTTTCTCATCTACCATAGCCAGAGGCCCAAGTTCAGCTTTGGTAGCTCTGTGTTTCCTTTGGTGCATGTGAGGTCTTTTTCTGGCCTTCCTCTTCTTCACCACTGTCTCGGAAGAACCAGCTTCATTGAAGCCGATTCTATAACCCGTCGGATCAGTAATGAAGGGAGGATCCATAACCCCTTTCCCTGCACCCCGATCTTGTGGTTCCTTTCCTTTGGGTAAGGCTTGAGATGTATTCTTCTTCTCTTGTTTCTCTGCATCTTTCATACTATGTTCCTTATTTGTCTCCTCATAGTTGAAAACCAAGCCTTTCCCTTTATCCATGTCTGAAGAGATAATAGGTACAGGTTCCAGCGAAAGAGAGTATAACCCATTAGGATCTTTAAGCATAGCATCTATGGACTGCTTAACTCTCTCCTCCTTTACCACTTTCTCCGGACCCGCTTCCGTTAAAAGATAGATTCTCATCCCTTGAAGTAGGTCTGAATGAATCCTTGGTTTGCCATTAACTGGATTGATTCCAACTTGCTCTTCCGATAAAACTCCAAAAAGCGGATCATCCTCCTTGATAACCAATTCCTTTTCCACCTTCTGTAACTCATTCCCACTTTCCGTAACCCCTATATGTTGATTCAGGAAGATTGGACAGAATTCCTTTTCATGAGTAAGGCGTTGGCAAGTATAACACCTCTTCTGCAATCTTTCAAAATCATATCTAACCACAGCTTTCCCTCCTCCCCTGGGTAAGATAATTTCCTTTTCTCTCATAACCGGATTAGAAACATCCAATTCCACTCGGACTCTGACGAACTCTCTGGATTGTGCCTTTCTCGGGTCAAAAACCAGCTCTATAACTCTACCTGCAAAACCTCCCAAATCTTTGATGGAGATTTCCGTTCTGTGATTTACCGGTATGTTTCTCAGCTGTACCCAGACCGGAATGGTCTGTAAATAATTTGTCGGAGGAAGCTCCACCCACCTAGCAATAACCAAAGCCCATTGATTGTAAGTATGAGCTCCCCTGTTTAGAATGTCCTCCAAATCAGCCTCTTCCTTGAAGAAGAATTGAAATCTCTCTGCAGAAAGAGCAACTCCATAAACTTTTTCATACAATAACCACTTCCTAGGCATATCGAGAATCAAATCTGATATATTTTGTCGACAAGGATTCAACACCCTCCCTATCAGACTTAACTTATTTTCTTCTACCGAGAAATACTCCGGCTCATCCGGTAACATATACGGAACTTCCACATCTTGAATCTTCATTGCCAAAAGAACACTATCTATGCTTGACAACATAGACAAACCACCAAAATCAACCGGATCTATCTCTAACTCGAGCTGGAACTCAAGAACTTGAACCCAGAAAAACCCCTTTTTAGTGAATAATAACGGATCTTATCTGTTTAAACTAAGTAAGAGCCACTAATAACTTGTACGGATATGATATCAAACCTTCTGATACAATAAGAGAGTGCTAAGCCCAAAAAAGGGAGTTCTTAATTCTTTTTTGTTTTGGAAAAATTCAACTTCAAAATTTTCAGAAAATTTCCAAAAAATTTCAAAATCAATTTGGAGTCAACATAAATTCAACTTTTTCAAACATTCAAATTCTAATGGTTAAATTCGGTTTATGCCTTAAATTGGTTCAAATTGGTGTTGGATTGTTACCCAATTTCAATGGTTTTGTTGTTTGATAAATAACTACATTCAGTTACGTAGACTTCTTACTGGACTGTATTCGTAGACTTCGTTTGGAAGTCTATTCTGGTACAACACGAACAAAAATCAAAAACTAAAACACAAAAACAAAGAAAACATTGTCATTGTAAAACACCATATCCTCAAACGATCAAGACCGCATAATAAAATGCATACATACTAATTGAACACACACATACGTTCAACCTACTAGTTTACTAAACCCAATCATGATCATGCACCCGATGATTACAAGAATCATCATTTTCTTCATGTTACAAGATGATTCCATCAAGACAACTTCGACCCTCTCAAATACCTCTTTCTCAAGCTTCATAAGCACCTTCTCAAACACCATCTGCTCAAACTCTTCTCTCTCTCTTAAAACCTCTTTCAGCTCCTTCTCAAATCTCACATTTTTCACTTGCAAAGACTCAATCTCATCTAACAAAGCCGCATCTACCCACTTAAATGTGTGCTCATCATTGATAAGCTACAAAATCACAACATTATAAATCCAAATCGAAACACAAATACAACCATATGTGACAATCATAAACATAGTCAGGATTGGTCGGATTATGTACCTTTTGAGCTGCAGCGTATCCACATCGATAGAATCGACGGAAAAGATTTGGATCGGATTTAGAAATCAATGCCACAATCGAGCTTCCACACCAACATCTCGTAGGTACTCCAAGAACTCTTCCTCTCATACGACGAGTTGATGTTGAAGACGAAGACCCAGAATTAGTCATTTCTCACGGTGTTACAGACGGAATTGTTAATCAATTTCATAAGAACTCAAATTTCGTGGATTTAGGGTTCTAAGAAGCGGATCGGGTTATGGTTTGGTCGAGATGCGGTTCGGTCCTTTTGGTTTGTTCCAGTTTACTGAAATAGATCGTTTTTCCTCAAATTTTCAAAATAATTCAAGCAAATACAAATACATCGTGGATTGGATTGGTCATGTTTGGTTAGACATAATTACACTTCGGTTTAGTAGACTACGTTCGCAGACTTTACACATAGACTTTAATTGAACATAAGTAGACTTTAATCAACAATTTCAACAATCCAATAGATATATAGTTATTTCAAATTTGAGTAGATAACTAATGAAGTCTACTATACTTTCAACGAAACCCTAAACTTTGAGTAGACTCTGTCAGAAGTCTACTAATTTGAGTAGACTACTAATGAAGTCTACTATCCGAAAACGTAAATTTGGGGGTCACAAATTATACACAACTCAAGTTAATATCAAGCTAAGCTATGATCTCTTCAAGCAATTACAAACACAACCGATCAAAAATACAAGGATTAGACACACTACAATCACATTCTTGACCTCGAAGCTACCATAACGCTTCTCAATAATCATCTCCTTTATGTGAGCCAACTCTCTTTCTGTTTTTTCCATGTAACGCTGAACTGTTTCCATATGCGGTGGTTTATCAATAGCATCAAGAAAGGCCCGACTCTCATGATTTTGGAAGTAGCGAATGAGCCGAGAATGTTCTTCCAGCACGGACCTTGTCTCTTCAAACTCGTCCATTATAGCCTCATCCCACCACCTGCGTATATGTCGCAAATCATCCTATACACAAACAAATTTGCCGACATCAAATTATATTTACACGACCATTGCTAAAGCACCACCACAAAAATCAGTACCGCATGGTTATGACAACCAAAGAACATTCGACCCGGATTATCAGCTTCAGTCCATGTTTTCAAAACCGGCTCCAAACCGCAGTAACAAAGGTCGGGAAATCCTTTACTTATGTGGATACGCCGAGCAGTTGAACTCAAACTTCTGTGGGAACTCTCACTTCTGTGAGAAGTCCAAGACGGTTGTGTGTAGCTATATTGCCCCATCCTTGATCACCATATAACATTAACACATGTTAATATAGTGAAAAACAAATATTTTGAACATGTACACTTCTCTGTCAGTCTGATATAAGTCTTCTTTGTTATTTAATAAAATGTATTTCGATAAATCTGTTTCTAGAGATATACAACAAACTTACTTGTAACGGAAGTCGAATTTAGATCTGCAGTAATGAGAATGAAAAATATGTAAGTAAACGAGGACATGTGGAGATAATGGTGAGCAGATCGAAAAGCTTACATGTTCGTAGAGAGTAAAGATGAGGACGACGATGAGAGAAACAAATCTGCAACAATAAAAGAGAAACCAATGTCAATAAACAGCTGATGGGCAGTGAGAAGACATATGAGGAAGATGGCGGGTTAGATTTGAAAGCTTACCGGAGGGAGACGGTGGGTCAGATCAGATTTGCGGAGGTTATAAGCGACGGAGGAAAAGCATATGCCGCCGTTAGAGAGAGAGTCAGAGGGAGAGAGAGGCTGAGGGATTTTCACTAAAAAATTAGGGCTTCCAAATGTAATTTTCGTTTATATAGGAAGATACTCAAATCCGGTTAGGTTAAAAATCCGGTTAGGTTAAAAAACCGGTTAGGTAGACTTCGTTTGCAGTATGCTAAACCCTAAACTTTCCACGAAACCCTAAACTTTCCACGAAACCCTAAACTTAAAGTAGACTCTATCAGAAGTCTACTTATTTTAGTAGACAACTAATGAAGTCTACTATACTTTCAACGAAACCCTAAACTCGAAGTAAACTCTATCAGAAGTCTACTAGTTTGAGTAGACTACTAATGAAGTCTACTATCCGATAACGTAAATTGACTATTTTCAATGATTATTCAAAAGTCTAAATAAAAACTTATACAAAACGGTCAAAAAGTTTAATATATTCACAAGTTAACACTTTTATGCAAATTTGACATTTTAAAGATAAAAATGATAAACCCTAAATAGAACCCTAAGTGTAAAAACATGTTTGCAACCTATAAATGTCACATTGTTACCCATATTTCATACTCGTAACTCGGCAAATGATGAAAACCTTGTCAAAATTGTACATAATCTTATTGTTAATTCAACTTAAAAAGTCAAACCCTACACTACGGTTTATAAAACGAAACCCTAAACCATTCAAACACTAAACCCTAAACCATAAATAATAATCTAATTCCTAAAACTAAACCACTACAACCGTAAATAAACTCATAAAACCTATACATATCAAACATTAAACTACCAACATATCACCACATCAATATTTAAACAAATGGTTATGAAGTACCTTGTTTGGTAACTCTTTGTTTAGTATAGGATGTATTTCATTCACAACCTAATTTGTCTTTGTAAGTTTAATTTGTGAAATTTTATGAAATTTTATTTTTCATACTTTACAATTATTTATACTTTGGTCATCAACCAAAACTTTTTATCAAAATATTTTTTGTTAATTTATAAATTTAAATTTGAAATATAATTATATAGTAGACTTCTAGAGAAGTCTACTATACCACAAAGTAGACATAATTTGTCTTTGTAGGTTTAATTTTTGAATTTTTATGCAATTTTATTTTTCATACTTCACAATTATTTATAGTTTGGTCATCAACCAAAATTGTTTATCAAAATATTTTTTGTTAATTTATAAATTTAAAATTGAAATATAATTATAGAGTAGACTTTCCAAAGAAGTCTACTGAACCACAAAGTAGACTTCACATAGAGTCTACGCGTTGGATTTCGTGTGGAAGTCTATGAATAGACTTCTACATTACGTAGCAGACTTCTCTAGGGCTAAAACAGTCATTATGACCTGCGTTTTTTTTTTCATAGAGGTTGTAGTTGTAATTTCACTACCCCTTTGGGTTA
The DNA here is from genome assembly GCA_900128785.1 of Arabis alpina. Taxonomy (NCBI): domain Eukaryota; kingdom Viridiplantae; phylum Streptophyta; class Magnoliopsida; order Brassicales; family Brassicaceae; genus Arabis; species Arabis alpina. The sequence continues at coordinate 27,420,302 of LT669789.1, forward strand.
GTTTTCACAAACATGAGATATGTGGGTTATCCATGTAGTTAAAATCAAATTATGGGTCAAACCAAGCAAATTCTCCAAAAGAATTTGATTGTTTAAACTACTATTAAAACACGTTGGAAAGAATTTGTTACTAAAATTTTTTGGTAAGAAGACACATTTATGGTCACAATCAACTAGGAAAACGTCACAAATAAAAACAATTAGTGACATTTTTGTGACTATAATTCTGTCGCTAATTTGTGACAAACCGTGACATTTTTTTGGGTAACAAATTGTGACCGCTCGGTGACTATAATACGGTAATAACTTGTGACAATTTTGTGACAATTCTTTGGTCACAGTTTGTGACCAAATTTGTGATGGTATTTTACGTCACGAATTGTGTCGTTTTTGTAACTCTTTTTATATCGTCACAAATAGTGACGATTTGTTACCGATGTTAATCGTCACAAAATCTTGTGACGTTTTTGAGACTAAAATGAATTTGTGACCATCCTATTGTAACGTTTTAGAATTCGTATCATTTTGGTCACAATAAAAAAGTTGTGACGAAATATTCACATATTGTGACTGAAAAATTGGTAACAATATCCTTTTTTCTTGTAGTGTCTGGTCGACATTGTCCGGAACCCCAAGGAGTGGCCGGTATTCTCGATTCTCAGTGACAAGATTCGAAGCTTACAGGATCGGATACCCAACTTCTCCTTATCGCTAATTCCCCGTTCTATTAATCTGAAGGCGGACTGCTTGATCCGTTCAGTAAGATCTCGTGCTTTAAATTTTTCTTATGTAAACAACTTTCCCCCGTCTTGGATCACCAATACGGAAGGATTTTTTTGATTAATAGTTAGGTTGGCAAAGAAAAAAAACTAATTAGAAAAAATAAATAAAATTTCTAATAATCTAAACTAGTTATAAAAAAAACTAATAAAATTGAAGGGATATAAGTCGTAAACAAAGGTAGATAGACAATATAAATAGATAACAATAACTTAGAGAGAATATCAATCGTAAAAAAACAAAACAAAAAATCGAAAGAATAAAAAAAAATGATAAAACAATAGAATATATTAACAAAAAATAATTAGAAAGGGTATTGATATTTAAATTTAAATGTTTAAGATGTCCACAACTATGTCAAAGAACAAAAAAAAAAAAAAACACACTTTTCAACATACGTAACTATAGAATATTACAAAAAATTAAATTTTTCTACTTAAGACAGTAATTGTCCTTTATAAGTTTTTTAAACAAAAAATGCATGAAGTAAAAATTATACAAGTTAAGAAGATAATAATAATATTTGTACTATTAAAATAAATTTATAGGTTTTGTGAGATTATTAACATTACATATTTTTAATTTAACTTTACATTATTTGTATTTTTTTAACGATTTTATCAAATAACTATTACATATGCATTATTAATAAGAACAAAGTTTTTCTTTCTTTGTTATTAGGAATATGAGTTGAATTACACTTATATATATATATATGATCCATATGATATGAATTAAAACATGAAAATTAAGATAAAAGTTTTACATCTAATGATTTAAGATCCATGCTTAAATAGTATTTCAAAATATTTTAGTAATTCAACGGGTTATTAATTAAAATTAAAATATTCTGTGAATAATTTTAATACGACTACCCGAGTATTGACGCGGACCTTAATCTAACAGTATTATAAAATAAAATAAAAAAGCTGAAAAAAAGCTTAAAGAAGACGCTTTTTTCATGAAAACCGGTTTTGGTATCAACAAAAGGATAAAGCTCAAATCTAAAATTGCAACTTCTACCCAAAACTCTTGCTCCTTGTTTACCATACATGCAATCTTGAAAATGCATGCGATTATATGCATAACACTTTTCACAATCTTTAGGCCCTATATCTCTCGTACACTGCACCATTCCATACAGTTTCTTTGTCCCTAAGTTTTCTCCCCCCGCAGCGTAACCCCTGTTTGATTCTGAATTTGCGGCTTTAGTTGCAAGGCCATCGAGGTGACGAATCCACTTTCTATTAAACGATTGGTTATTGTCGCTCACATTCTTCGCGTTGGACATACAAATATAGTTATCGTAATCGAGCTTAGAAAATGAATTGATCCCACTAATCTCGAGAAAACATTGGTCGTACCATATTATTCCTCCTTTGTTTCTCGGACATCTCCTTTGAAGCTGTCATATATACTTATTTAGCATATCCACATCACAATCAATAACAATTGTGTAAACTAGTTTACATATAATTAATTCTTTTCTCCTCATATTATTTATTTAATCGCTATAATGTAACTAAAATTGACATCTAATGAATAGTGTTAAAGTGAAATTACTCCAGAAAGGGCAGTGGCATAGCAAGTGCGGCATTTGGGGCCATATGAATCGCCGCGACATTGATGGAGGACAGATACTGGATTACCAAAGGACATCCATTCGAAACCTGTGCTAAAATTGCCCATAGAAAGGGAACGAACGATCTCATTGAGGGATTTCTCGTACTCGCTTCCCGTCTTGTATTTCCCTTGAGTGACATAGCATTGGTGGTGCAAATACGCATTAGTCATGTTTAAACACGAGACAATACGTATAAAGAGAAGTTGTATAGCCACCACGACCAAAATAGGGACCAATACAAAGCGCTTTGATACAGATGGTGAAAAGTACATTGTTCTGATTTTTATTTTTGTCTTTTTTTGAAAGGGAATTGTTTTTTGTGTAGATATCTGTAGGAGACTCGGTTATTAAATGGACATTACTTAGTTTCTTATAGTTTTTAATTATCTTATATGGACAGGAGAAAGAAGTTGGGAGCTGAGATTTGGTATTTGCGGCGACAAAAGTTCAAAAGTGTGACAGAGTTTAAGCTCTTAATTACAATCACACGATATGTAGGGAGTTAAACCTGAAATGAAGGAAATGACCATTTCTATAATTACAAAATTCGTTTTTTTTTTCTTTCTCAAATATGATAAGATTCCAACTTTTAGAGCATCCACAACCATAAGATTGGTGTGGATCTCATCCAATTATAGAAGTAGTAATTTGAGTATTAGTTTAATGGTTGAGACTCATTAAAATGTAGGTAGTTTTTACTTATGGATGACTATTTGTTTTCTTTCTTTTGTATATTTCTAGACGAAACTCTTTCTGAAGCGAAGCTCTTATCAAATTGGTCCTCAGCGTGGCCATATGACAATAATAATTTAAGAGAACATAATGTGTGGTTTGTATCAACATTGGATTGATGTTTGCTGGTTTCAATAATGGATCTCAGCTTTTTTTTTATTCTCTTCGGTTATTTTTTGGACATCTCATTGATTGCCTTTTTTGTTATATTGGATCATCTTCTTTTGTCGTTCATCTTTGTTTCTCGTTCTAGAAACTTCGTATTTTGGTGATCAGTTAAACTTACCTTTAGACTTTAACTTCCAGTTCAGCTTTATTTCAAATCGATTTTCACCCACTTGGATCAATTCTAAAAGGATAACTATTTGATCGATGGACTTTAGTCAAGAGTTAAACAAATAATTAAAGATGAACTGAAATCATAAACCAAAATTCATTTCCAAATTTTGATCGTCGAACATTTTACACCAGCAAATATGGCGCCTGTCTATGGGGGATTCGACAAGTCTAACAGTCTAACAACAGTTGCACGAGACCGAGATGGCCAAAGTAGCAGATCCGTCGATTCATGATTCAGTCAAGAAGATCCTTGATGGACAAGATACTACCGAGAAGATAAACCATGTAGCTTTGGATCATGTTACTTTGGCTTAAATCGTTATTGATTTACGCACCACGGCCATGAGAGAATCATGCAAAATGGACTATAGATCAAATTGTGAAATTTATAGTTTTCATAAAATTTAATTTATTTTCTCGCATCAAACAACTTCAAGAACATCGATTTAATAGCGGGTTACAATAGTAGATGTTGATCCATGATGCGGAGATTATTCATTACATAGATGACAACATAATAGAGACCTCTAGTGATATCCAAAGACATGTATGTACATTGGGTGTATTTTGCTTTTTCCGGACCAAAAAGCCTACTTCAGCAATCTCCCATTGACACTAACCATTTAACACACTCTCACACGCATTTCTTCTTATTCACGCCATCAAAGAAATGGGGCCAAAAAAATATATAAAACGACCCTCATTTTCTTCTAGAAAAGATATATTATACAAAATTCACACAGGACTTTCTTCCTGATTCATAAGCAATGGGACTTTGTATTCATCGTGGTGATGAATATTTTTGATGTGTTTTCTTTCTTCCTTTGGATTTTCTTTTTCTTCGTTTTCCTTCAATTGTCCCCAAGACACAGTGTAATATCCCACACCACCTATGGCTGCTCCTAACACACTGAGTTCATGCACCAACATATACTCAATACTCATGCATGCAATTTATATCTAATAATTACGATGACTAAATGAGTCTATTAATCAAGTATACGTACCTGCCGTAGTGAAGACTGTTGACGAAGAAGCTGGTGCCAAAGAGTGTTGCCCAAAAGATACCAAAGGGTTTGAATAATGGCACGTAATATGGTCCTTTCATTTGGGTGCACTTTACATGTACACTTGTTCGTATCACACTTCCGAATATTGCCTGTTTTTACACATCATGATAATCACTAATTTTAGACTCGTGAGTTACGACTTTTGTTGATCAGAGTAAATTATCCTAAAGTAAAATTTAGCCAAAAAAAAAAGTAAATAGTTTTGATTACCGTTGCTATAATGAGGAAAAGATCGAAGTTAGGTTGGATCTTCCATGCACTTAGGTCTCTCTCCATAAACAACGAAAAGATCAAACATTGGATCGTCCCGACTATGCTGTAAAACGAAGCCACTTTCATCACATGCGGATACTTTTTGACTGTCCCTGCCTGCCAAACACAAAACAAATATATTAATCTCAAAATTAAGTAACATACATAACGATGGTTTTAACATTGGATGTGTTATATTATTGTTAAAAGTACCTGAATAACATTGAAGAGAGAGACGCAAAAAACAGCGGCGGCCAAAAAGATACAGCCGAGGAACCAATTGTCAGGGATGTTGTAGTAGACGAAGAGTTTAGGGATTGATTTAAGAAGACGATTTGGAGAAGAAGACGAAGCTGGTCTTATGAAGGGACCTTTGTACAACTCTTCAACAAATGCTCCACTTATTGAGATTATTGTTCCCATCACTTTAGCCCTCGTGCTCGTGTTTTTCCAATCTAACTTGCTCCTTCTACATATGCATAGATATTTAACATTTCAAAATTTACATATAATGTTATGGAGATTATGAAATGGAAATGAGAGATGGCTTACCCAAGAATAAGAGAGAGCAAGAAGGAGAAAGAAGGGATGAGCAATCCCATTGCACATACCACTATGGGTGAGCTGAAGCTGAGTCCCACAAATGCCAAGTTTTGGAACAGAAATACCCTTCACATATTTAAATTGTTTCAATATAATTTAGTGCATGTGTATGCATGAATAACATTTTAAGCACGTTAATGAAAAATGCATGCAAGTACGTATGTGTGTGCTTGCAAGAGGACAGAATGTTATGATCAAACGACAACGTCATGCAATTTTTTATATTATTAACACAAAGAAAACATGGTGTGCGATATACGCCGCTCACAAAGAAACGTCACAATGTGGAAAATACTAGAACATATATTAGGCCTAGTTGTTTATAATAATAACAGAACGGCACACAGTTTTGTCTATATTCAGATGATGTGGAAATCCATGTCATAAATTATTCATCAAACCATTAGGTGGTTGATACGTATACATGTTTCGTAAGATGGACCTCATATTATATTTCTGGTTTCAGGACCTCATATTATTCTTATTGTAAATTAAAATATTGGAAATATATGGTCTTCCACTCTTCCTCCCAGATTAGATTCCTAAGAAAACAATAAATAATAAAGAGAGATGATGTACCCACCCGGTGAAACCTAGGAAGAATACCCGAACAAGAAGTGGCCAAGAGAATATAGATTCTTCAGTTCTGCATGTATACCAACAAAAATAAACCAAAGGTCAGAAAAATACTCAAGATTGATTAGTGAGGATATACTATAAAGTATGGAACGCGGACCGACCTATCATTCTTGTGAAAGAAGAAAGAAAAAGGAAGAAGAAGAATAGATCCAAAAGCGTTTGTGTAAACAACGAACACAAAGGGACTCATGCCTCCAGTTAAAGCCGTTTTTGCCATTATCGTAAGAGCAATCGTGCATGCCTCCATTATCACCATTGCCACAAACGGCACAAACTCCTCTCTTCTAACCTTAACTTCCATCTCTCTCCCTCTCCGCTCTCAAGCAAAAAACGGCACGATGTTTACTAGCTCCAAGTATCTAGGGAAATATAGATAGATATAGAGAGAGAGGGAGAGAGAAAGAAATAGGTGAAGAGATCTGCAATGCTATTGGAGAAGATACGATATTATTGGTTTAAATTCTCTAATCATATATAGGGGGAGGAATTGTCATACGTTTTCTTATATATTTATCATTATCGATTATTCAGATATAACCTTTCGAAGAGGCGAAGATACTTTACAGCGTGATGAAGCTACACGAGTGACTCCACCATTGCACTAAGGGTGAGAAGCTTACGTCATATTATTTTCTTTTATTTTATTTATCGGCATGTGTTTAAACATAAATCCAAATAGTGTGATGCTGTCTTAATTAAGATCAATTTTTGTATTTAGTTGCGTCGCGTTTCGTCTTTTAACGTTTTAAGACGAGCATGATGATTTGGAACGTACGTGGGTTCTCCTAAAAATATAGTTAGACTTATTATCATACGCCATCTAATCTGTGGTTAAATGGATACCGATTCGTTATTTATTTCTAATATACATCCATATAATATTTGGGAAGTAGGAGCATAGAGCTTTCTATGACCTAGACCAGTTAATTACTATTAGACCTGAAACGTAGTCTACTATATAGTTTGTATTAGTAGAATCATTGTGTTATTATCTAGTTTAAACGTGATAGAATGTGTTAGTTTTGATTTGTGGATAACAAAATAACAAACGTTGGTATCCTCTCAAATATACAACGCCATGATAAATTGAAGGCAGTGATTAATTCTTTAAAATATATATGTGTCTATATATATATATATATATATTTGCCATGCAGTTTTTCTAAATTCACATACTAATTACTATTTGAAAAATTGATGACTAATTGATATATAGCGCATATAGCTAGCCTAAAATACTTCACAAAACATGGTATAACATTTTAAGTTTTAAATGAAGATGGTATAGGAGGGAAAGAAAAAATTGCTATTATTTGAAGCCTTAAATACAAATAATGTTTTAGTGATGGTTCTCAATTCTTAATTCCGCACGATCCATTCCAAATATCTCATTTGGATTAGTAACATCTCGCTAGTGCTCTACATTCTTCGTTATAAACCAATTCCTTAATCCTGAACTAATCATGGGATACTACCTTAACTTCCACTAACCAGTTTAAAAATTAGTATCGCAAGCAAAGATTTTTGTTCAAAAGATCACTGAACGTGAACTAATACTTTAAACGATAAAAAAACATAAAGAAACGACAAGGCATTTTGGTGACATAAGCAACGTAAAATCCTCTAATTGCGATCAGCAGATTAATTTATCAGTGGGCCAAGGCAATTGTCTACTCTTGGCTGCAGTTGATTAAGGACCCACATAAGGAAAAGATGATGGGTCCAAATTGAATAATGATAAATTTGATGACTTGATATTTTTCTAAAAAGAATTGGAGAAAGGTGTCATTTCCTGTCAACCCTCAGGTAGAATCCAAGTATTTGATACTGTAATGGTTAGTGGATTCACATTCATCCAACAAAATTGTTAGGTTATGACTTATGATGATGGCTCTACGTTTATTATTCTCTTCCCTAATTCCCTAAATATTAGTTCTGACGCTAGGCCGGTGAGTTTCTGATGATGCTTATTTAGACCATATATACCCACCCATAATGGAACACCAATAATTTGTGGATTTTTTCCTTTTATTAGGATTTTGGATAAGAGGTCTGAATCGGCAAATATTGCGACTAATTTTAAGAGTGAACATACAATTAGGTAAAAAGTTTCATGCAAATCCACCATGCCTAAAACATGTACGGAAAACTAATCCAAGTAATCGACGCGTTTATAATTCATGTTTATGTTTAAAACACATGAGTTTATGTTTTAAACCAGAGTCGATCTAGTCCTAAAATTTGTCGATTTAAGTCATAAAAGTTAAGTCATGAGTTTACGTTTAAACCAGAGTAGTTGTTTTTTAAGAGTTTAATTGAATGCTTCGGTAATATTCTCATTTAATACGTACATCTTAAATATGAATTGAATTTCAATGGGCTTATAACTTTGACCATTGGGTCAAATTGAGTGACCATACATCTTAAATGATGAAAGCAATTTATCTAATTTTGTTTCTTTTGATTAAAAATTGTATAGTTTGTTCGTTCACGCCAAGGACGAAACTAATTAACTTATCAACAAAATAAGCATGTTATCCGATATTCCTATTGTCTATGGTATTGAATATATTTTCTGATTCAACAATTAAGAAGAAGAAAAAACTGTTTTCTTAGTATAAATATGAATGCGGCTCTTCATTGTGACATTAGGACCAAAATATGAGCCTTTAATTTGTTAGGTTTGAATTAAGCTTCAAATACAAGAAAACAAACAAATATGTATATGTTAAAAAATATGGTGATTATTCATCATACTATTACATTAAGCTTATCTACTTAGGATTCACGTGTCATCTCTCTAAGTAGACACATCTTTAACACTAATCAAGCTTTCCCATGTGATTAGTGGTGCTTATGTGTCACTTGCTTGTGTAATCAAATGTACTATATATAGGAGAGGCTAATGAGGAGTGTAGAGATAACTGATATAACAAACAATCATAAAGAGGTTTATGATCAAAAATCTTTTCTTCTCTCCCACGTCTCCTTTATTCAAAATTATATCATATAAATCTCTTGTTATATAGTATTAGTTTTATAACACGTTATCAGCACGACCGCTATTTCATACCAATCAATCAAATATTGTTATATACCAAAAAGGTTAAGTTTTATTTTATACTTATGAAATCTAAATTTGAATTTAAATTTATTTACTGTTTATGGAATGGAATGTTCGCCTCTTTCTTTGATTTTATGGTAGGCTCTGCCTCCTAAATATCAGTGGAAAAGTTATATAATAGGCTATATCTTTTCCGAATTGATCATTATTTATGGTAGGCGATGCCTTCTTGATCAATTAAAATTTATGTCTCTGTAATCTCATGATAGGCTCTGCCTTCTTGATTACGTGGAAGACAATGCCTATTGATTTACTTTTATGTCTTTATTGTTATTATTGCAATTTATTTATTATTATTGCAAATTATATGGATGGCTTTGCCTCCTGAATTTGTTTTAAATTCTGTCGTTATTATGTTCAGTTATTTTAAAAGTTTTATCATAATTCTTTAAAAACTGAAAATTAAAAAGGTGGTTTTTACTAAAATGATGCTTAAATTTTAGTTATATAGTTATCATGTCGAACTTGACAAAGCTCGAGATTATTGCCCTTGATATATCAGGAAAGAATTATATGGCATGGGCAGTAGGTGTAAAGATGCATCTAAAAGCAAGTGGGCTTCTTAATACCATCGTGAAATCGGAAACGACATCCGATGGTTTAAAGGCAAAGGCCATGATATTCATACGCCACCATATCCATGATGGTTTAAAGGATGAATATATCACGAAAGATAATCCTGCAGAGCTTTGGCAATCACTCAAAGATAGGTTTGATCACCAAAAAGGCAAAACATGAGTGGTTGAATCTGCGGTTTGAAGATTACAAATGTGTTAATTCCGCTTTGTTCGGAATTACTTCCAAGATGATGTTATGTGGAGAGAGTGTAAGTGACTATGATATGATTGAGAAAACACTCCAGACATTTCATCCAGGAAATGTAATCCTGCAGCAACAATACCGGGCGAGAGAATTCACCCGCTACTCGGATTTGATGCAAGTCCTCCTTGTTGCTGAACAAAACAACAAACTCGTGATAATGAACCATGAGACCCGTCCAACTGGAGCGGCTCCACTTCCAGAAACGAATGTGGTAGCGTCCAATACAAATAATTTTCAAGGACGAGGGCGTGGTCGCGGTAGAAGCCGTGGTCGCGGACGTGGAAGAGGTGGTGGACGAGGCCGAGGACAAGGAAGAGGATTTCAGGACAATAATTCCAACATGGAAAAAACCAATAAAAACTTTCAAGAAAATGAAGTTGGTCGGGCCAACAAAAGAAAAATAGAGAATGCATGTTACATATGCGGCATGAAAGGTCACTGGGCACGTACATGTCGTATGCCAAAACATTTGGCCGATCTGTATCAAGAATCACAAAAGGCAAAAGAGAAAAAAGTTGAAACAAACTTCATCTCGGATGAAGCTGGACCTTCTTTTAGTGGCTAAGTGATGATTCTCATCTTGACATCGCATATTACATAGTTGATCCTGAAGCATCAACAGAAGTAAAAGATAACTAAAACTAATATGACCTGATCTATAGTAGTTTAAGTAATTTGTATAATATGTTCGTGTTTTTGTAAATCTTGTTAAAATCTTTTTGTTGTGATATAACTTCGTGTTATATAAAGTTTTGTTTTGATATATTAATGTATATTTTTATAAATATTGTGTCACCAGACAATGTCAAAATTTGAGATCAAGGACGGAGACACATGTCTAGCAGACAGTGCAACGACGCATACAATACTTAAAGATAAAAAGTATTTTTCCGTTCTTCAAATGAAAAACTCCGCCGGAAGCGTGAGTACAGTATCAGGTGATGCAAAGATCATCATGGGCTCAGGAAAAGTTAGATTTTCAATGCCAAGGAGGACAAAGTTTGAAATAAATGATGCATTATATTCCCCCGATTCATATAGAAACTTGTTAAGTTTCAAGGATATCCGAAGAAATGGATATCATATAGAGACTATGAACAAGAATGACATTGAATATCTTTGCATTACACTGGAAAAAACGCAAACATTGGAAGAATTACCAATGATGTCCTCCGGATTATACTACACAAAAATAAATATGACCGAGTCAAATGTTATAGTAAACAAAGAATTTACTAATACATTTAAGATCTGGCATGAAAGACTTGGACATCCGGGATCAATCATGATGCGAAGAATTGTGCAAAATTCTAGTAGACACCCATTGAAAAACCAGAAAATTTTTCAATCGGGAGAAATTTTATGTAGTACTTGTTCTCAAGGAAAACTAATAACTCGGCCATCACCAACTAAAGTTGGGAATGAATCTCCAGTATTCTTGGAAAGAATACATGGTGACATATGTGGACCTATACATCCACCGTGCGGACCGTTTCGATATTTTATGGTATTAATTGATGCATCTAGTAGATGGTCACATGTGTGTCTGTTGACAACACGGAATACGGCTTTCGCAAAATTCATTGCCCAAATAATCAGGTTGAAAGCACAATTTTTTGATTATGTTATAAAGAAAATTAGACTTGATAACGCTGGTGAATTCACTTCACAAGCATTTAATGACTATTGTATGTCAATGGGGATAGATGTTGAACACCCGGTTCCCCATATTCATACACAAAATGGCATGGCTGAGAGTTTGATTAAACGATTACAACTCATTGCAAGACCATTAATACTGAGAACGAAACTCCCAATTCATGTATGGGGACATGCTATATTGCATGCTGCCTCGTTGGTCCAGATAAGACCAAGTGCATATCATAAACATTCTCCATTACAATTAACATCTGGTCAGGAACCAAATATATCACACCTCCGTGTTTTCGGTTGTGCGGTTTATGTTCCTATAGCCCCACCGCAAAGAACAAAAATGGGGCCACAAACGAGATTAGGAATATATATTGGATATACGTCACCAAGTATAATTCGGTATCTTGAACCTAAAACTGGTGATATGTTTGTGGCACGTTTTGCCGATTGCCATTTTAATGAAGATGAATTTCCGACGTTAGGGGGAGGAATTAAAAAAATTCCAAAAGATATTACTTGGTGTACACCATCTTTTGTACACCTTGATCCCCCTACGAAACAACGCGAACTGGAAGTTCATAAAATTGTACAGCTACAAAATATGGCAAATCAGTTACCGGACGCATTTACCGATACAAAAAGGGTGACTAAGTCTTATATACCCGCTGCAAATGCTCCATCAAGAATCAATGTTCAGGAAGGACAAATTGATGGAAGTAAAATTAATGAACCGAGGGTTCAATTAAAGAGGGGGAGGCCGATGAGCTCTAAGGATAAAAATCCTCGAAAGAGAAAGAAATTGGGAGAAGAGAATGAAAAGGTTCTAGAGGAACCACAAGAAGAAAAATGTTCAGAAGATGAACATGATACAGAAGAATATGAGATTTCCATTAATTACGTCCATAATGGAAAATTATGGATTAGAAGCAAAATAGATGATACTGATGGAATATTTTGTTTCTCTGTATCCAAAGAAATTGATCATGATGATCCAGATCCAATATCTGTATCAGAGTGCCAGGAGAGGCCTGATTGGGAGAAATGGTGAATGGCCATGAGAAATGAATTAATCTCCCTGAATAAAAGAGATGTGTTTGGACCTGTAGTTATTACACCTGAAGATGTAAAACCAGTCGGATACAGATGGATTTTTGTGCGGAAAAGAAATGAGAAAGACGAAGTCACAAGATATTAAGCACGACTTGTGGCACAAGGTTTTTCTCAAAGACCGGGAATTGATTATGAAGAGACATATTCTCCGGTCATGGATGCAATCACATTCAGATACTTAATGAGCTTAACGGCATCTAAAAATTTAGAGATGTGCCTAATGGATGTTGTGACTGCATATTTATATGGATCACTTGACAATGACATATACATGAAAATCCCAGAAGGATTAAAAATCCTAGAAGGATCGAAAATGCATGAGGTATCATCTAAGGAAATATGTTCAGTAAAATTACAGCGATCACTTTATGGATTAAAGCAGTCTGGGCGCATGTGGTATAATCGCTTAAGCGAATATTTGTTGAGTAAAGGATACATCAACAATGCAATATGCCCTTGTGTGTTTATCAAGAAATCCTCATCAGGATTTGTGATCATTGCTGTATATGTAGATTATTTGAACATAATTGGAACTCAAAAGGAGATTGATGATGCAAGAACTCATATGAAAGAAGAGTTCGAAATGAAAGATCTTGGAAAGACAAAATTTTGTCTCGGACTTCAGATAGAACATCTCCAAGATGGAATTTTTGTGCATCAATCAAATTATACTAAAAGAGTGCTAAAACGCTTTAATATGGACAAAGCGACTCCTTTGAGTACTCCAATGGTCAATAGATCGTTTGTTGTTGACAAGGATCCATTTCGACCTTGTGGAAGTAATGAGGAAGTATTAGGTCCTGAAATACCTTATATGAGTGCTATTGGGGGACTTATGTATCTTGCAAATTGTACTAGACCAGATATAGTTTTTGCTACTAACCTACTTGCAAGGTACAATTCCTCTCCAACTCGCAGACACTGGAACGGAATAAAACAAATTTTCCGTTATCTTCAAGGTACCATTGATTTTGGACTATTTTATTCAAGAAACTTCGAAGTTGGTCTAGTTGGTTTTGCAGATGCAGGCTATCTATCATATCCGCATAAAGCTCGATCACAAACCGGATATGTTTTTACAATTGGTGGAACCGCAATCTCGTGGCGTTCTAAAAAACAGACTTTGGTCGCCACTTCTTCAAATCATGCAGAGATTATTGCGTTACATGAAGCATGTAGAGAATGTGTATGGCTCAGATCAATGACTCAACATATACAGGAAGCAAGCGGAATAACCACCAATAAAGAACCGACAATATTATTCGAAGATAATTCTGCGTGCGTCGTCCAAATCAAAGAAGGCTACATCAAAAGCGATAGGACGAAACATATTCCTCCAAGATTTTTCTCGTACACTCAAGAACTCGAGAAAGACAAAGAAATTGACATTCAATACATTCCGTCAAGTGACAACGCAGCAGACTTGTTTACAAAAGCGCTCCCGACTACAACGTTCAAAAAACATGTTCAGACTATCTGAATGCGTTATTTACGAGACTTATAAAGAAAAGATTATATTTATATTTTCCAAGGGGAGACTGCACTCTTTTTCCCTTGTCATGATTTTTGTCCCATCGGGTTTTCCGTGATAAGGTTTTTAACGAGGCAGTCTGAGACCGAACACATGAAAGATGATGAATACTCAAGGGGGAGTGTTAAAAAATATGGTGATTATTCATCATACTATTACACTAAGCTTATCTACTTAGGATTCACGTGTCATCTCTCTAAGTAGACACATCTTTAACACTAATCAAGCTTTCCCATGTGATTAGTGGTGCTTATGTGTCACTTGCTTGTGTAATCAAATGTACTATATATATGAGAGGCTAATGAGGAGTGTAGAGATAACTGATATAACAAACAATCATAAAGAGGTTTATGATCAAAAGTCTTTTCTTCTCTCCCACGTCTCCTTTATTCAAAATTATATCATATAAATCTCTTGTTATATAGTATTAGTTTTATAACAGTATACGAATTTTTGTTTGTTTAGGTTACTAATCTTTTGTTGCTTTTTGCTTGTTGTAGTCGTGCAAATAGTCTGCTTGCTAGTTGCTTTTATTGGGCTGTACTATTGGGCTCAAAAATGTATTACGACGACCAACGTCAAAGAAAAACGAAATAATTTGAAAGTATGACTTGACTATGCAACGCGGAACGCGCTATAAGTACACGTAGTGTTGATGTCGATTACCAAGAACAAATTACACCAAACTAAACAAATTTGTGGGCAAAAAATGCTTATATTTGCAAATAAAATAAGAAGGGACAAATTTTAAACTGCTGAGGCAATGAACCCAAAACCTGTGTTCGTTAAGAGGTTTCTATATATATATATATATATCTTTGAGTTTCTTTTGACGTTGTATCTAACCTTAGGTCTCAAGCAATGTGCATAATTTAGAGCCCATGTGTAATTCTCGGACCCCTAGTTAAAGCCCATTAAAGGTGCATAATTTAGGCAAGACTGAACTAATGACCATCGCAAACGTAATTTATACGGTTTCTCTACATTTGAGAATACAATCGAGAATATCCACCATTCTCAAAAGAAAAAACTAATAAACATTTCATGTTTTTTCCCCCTAAAAGACTCGACTGATAGCTATAAGAATAAAACGGCGGACAATGAGCTGGCTAAAACACATGAGAGTATGGGTTGCGTGCAAATTGTATATATTAAGTTAATTTTGGTTGATGTAACCAAACAATTAAACGTTTGCAACAAACACATGGGTATCATCATTTATTCATTCATATACTCTAGTCGCATCTCTTAGCCAAATGAGGATTATACAATTATTATGATGCCACATGCTTGGTACATATATCTTACTATATATGTGTGTATAATAATATATCCGTATGGGCTTAATGTGATGCGAAGCTGGCAAAAATGAATTGAGGGAATAATCAACAGTTTTTGTAAGAATTTAATCATGTTAACGTTTATGGAATAGCACATGTATGTTTTAACTTTTAAGAAATGGTTCGACCCGAAAAAAAACCCATCAGTTTCATGCAATCCATTTAATTTATAGAGCGGAGAATCGCTATGATCATAGACTTAGATATTCACGGAACAAACACAACATGTGCTTCATGACTGTTTCTGTATAAATAACTAGTATTACTACCCGTGCTACATGCACGGGTATATTTTTTGCTTTCATTAATTTTTGTTTTATAATTCTACCTCAATTATATACACGATTATTTGTTTAACTTTTGAAAAAGTTATTTGTGAGAGGTTAAAGAGATCATGGCTTAGTGGAGATGAGAAGTTTTGAAACAAATTTATGCTTCCGTTTTTTTTGTTTTAAATTTTAAATTGCAGAAATAAATATGAAGCACTTTCCACATGTCAACACATAATTGGTTATGTGACTTGTGATTTAGTAGTTAATGATTTACACCATAAAGCCTATATATTAGATTTGAAATTGAGTGGTTGTATAAAAAAACTTTTTTCTTCCGGACGGATTTATTTTATAGTATTGATAAAAGAAACGGTTTCGTTTATCTCTGTCTTAACTGTATTATATAACACTCTGCTAGACTATGCAGAAATAAAGGTATAACAAATCCAACTTTATATGTATAAATAGATTATTGGAGTTATTTTTTTTTGTAGTTATTAACATGACAGTACCGGCGCATGCAGGCTATTCGAACCGTAGACATTAGAAGTTAGAACACTGACGCTGCTCGCAAAACCACCAAGCCATATAGAATAGTAGCGTGAAGATGATTTCTTTTTTATTGAAAGTGATTGGGAGATTTTTTTTTTCTTTTCTTTTCAATGCGATGCACAACACGACTGACGATCAAATGTACATGTGTCTAAACCTGGGTCTCTTAGGTTTGTTGTTTCAAATCCAAACTAGTCGTACTTCAGCTTACAATTTGAAATAGTTGTGTTTACTGAAAAGGGAAATTAGACCTATAGATTTTCAGCCGTTGCTTGACAAGGTGTTTTTGCGTATAAACCAGTGGACTGTGCGTCACCTTTCTTTTGCAGGGCGGCTCCAGCTTATCCAGTCAGTTATTTTCAGTCTCATCAACTTTTGGGCTATGATTTTTCCGTTGCCTAAAAAGTGCCTTTCAGCCTTAGAGAGATTGTGCTCTTCCTTCTTATGGAATAGCAACTCTTCTTCTGCTAAAGGAGCAAGAGTCTCTTGGGTATCAGTTTGTTCACCAAAGAAAGAAGGAGGTTTGGGGTTTAAAAGACTAGAAGCTTGGAACAAAAAATTTACCCTGAAGCTCATTTGGCTTCTCTTCACAAACAGTGGGTCTTTATGGGTATCTTGGGTGTGGAAAAACCTTATTCGTTGAAGAATTGTCTGGAGTATCAATGTCAATGGCGCTGGCAGTTGGTTGTGGAAAAGGATTTTGAAAACACGAACACTTGCAAGACCTTTACTGGTGTGCAATTTAGTTTCTGGAAAGAGAGTTTTGTTTTGGCATGATGCTTGGTCTGCTCTTGGTCCCTTATTGGATATTCTAGGTGAATCTGCGCCAAGGATTACTGGAATCTCAGTAAATTCTACGGTGAGCCAAGTTCTTGTCAATGGAGCTTGGTTGATTCCTTCTGGTAGAAATCACTTATGCGTTCTGCTGCGCGCTTGTCTTCATAACACTCCTGTTTGGCAAGAAGAGGGTGTGGATTATTATCAGTGGAAAAACAATGAAAACTCTGTTCCAGGAATTTTCAGCTCTTCTCTAACATGGAAGCATTTGCATCCGCCTGGTTTGCAACTGAATTGGACTTCCTCAGTGTGGTTCAAACACAACATACCAAAGCATGCCTTTATGCATTGGCTTGTAATGAGAAATCGTTTACCAACAAAGGATCGCCTCATCAGCTGGGGACTAAAGGCGGATCCGATGTGTGTTCTTTGTAGCTCGGGAAATGAAAGTAGAGATCATCTATTTTTTTACTGTCCATTCTCTTCGCAGCTGTGGCAAGTTTTCACCTCTCATCCGACTCTGTCTCCGCCTACGGGGCTTGATAGAATTGTTAGATGGGTGGCGAATTCGTCGGTTGTCAGTAAAGTCAAAACAATATGCCATTTGATACTCCAAGCAGTCATCTACGCAGTGTGGAAGGAACGAAATGCTAGGATTCATATGACTCCATCTAAATCCGTTGAGATTATCACAAAAGAGGTTCAGTTGATCTTACGTTTGAGGCTAATTGGTCTTGACCGAGATATAGAGAGGGAAAGGAATCCAAGCTCCGACAACACCTTTCTATCTACGTGGTTTGAGATTTTTCAGCCATCTACAAATACCTCAACTCAACTCTTCAACCAAGCAAATCCAACAGCTCCAAATTAGGTTCAGGTTCTTGAAATGTTTTGTGTTTAGTGATTTGTCTATCTTTGACTATAAGCTGATTAAGATATTATAGGATCATTTCCAAACCCACATGCTAGTGGTAGGTTATGATTCAATACTATCTATCTTGTAATGCTCAAAAATGTATCTTTTGAGGAGAGAACCAAAAGAAAAAAAAGGATTATTCAGAAAAAAAAGAAAAGGGAAATTAGGCTAAAGAGCCAAGAAAAAAAACATATTAAAAAACTAACCAAAATTCTCGTGTGGTTAAATTCTAGCCATTAAATATATGGTTTTTGGTTAGCTTTTTAGATTTCTTTTTTTTCTTGGCTATTTGCCAAATTAACCCTACTAAAAAAGTATACATGACTTACATAAGAAAAACAAATTTAACAATCAGAAAAAGTTATTTAAGTAAAAGCTTAGAAAATACGTCAAAAAGAGTCTTGGTTTAGTGGTCATGAGTAATGAGTTATGCTCTTAGTTGGATTCCCGTTTAAGAAGGGAAACAAATGTTTTCCGTCAAGAAGATGTATGAAATTGGATCTAAAATCTTTCAATTAATCGTAAACTTAAAAGGAGAAATTATTTATTTTTCAAAATGAAAAACAAACACTAAAGTAAACTAAATTGATCAACTTCAATGTTGAATCATTTAAAATAACGCACACAATTTAAGTCATATATCTCGTCTATCAATTTTGAAAAATACTCCATCCGTTGCCATGAGCTTAGGGCTTGTCATTCTAGATGTTTTCACACAAATTAAAAAAACAATTAAATTTTCTGTTTTACCCTTAATTAATATATTATTTTGTTTGATAGAAATAATTATTAAGCTGAAAGTTAAGGGTAAAAGATGAAAAAATAGTAATAAATCTGTATTGGAAATACAAAACGACAAGTAATATGAAACAAAAAATAAAGGCTAGAATGACAACTAATATGCAACAGAGGGAGTACTTAATTGTAGTGTAAATTTTTTATAGCTAGTTTTATAAGAATGTTTAATATTATACATTATCTTACCTATGTTTCATGGGGAAAATAAAAGTGAAAATAGATTTCCAAAAATTGTTCCGGGATCCCGCCAAATTAACCCAAAGAAAACACAAAAGAAGGAAACATACAATAGTAGGGGGTCTGTTTCCGTAGACTTCGGTGCCTCTCCACTTCCATGAACAATCCATGATCACTTTTAAACAAAAACCATGCAAGAAACGTATGGGCAATATGATCGGACGGTGAGAAATGATGGTAGAAGCAACGGGACCCACGTGGCATATCAGCCACGTCGATTTGCCAATGGGTTAATTGGTCACACACATGCATATGTATAGCTACTTAGCTAGCCATCTGGTCAGGCTGTCAAAAGCTCTAAGCTCGAACCTAAATTAGCCCACTTGACTTCAACCTTCATCAATCATTGATCATTGTTATCACACATGCATATATACGTATAGACTATAGAATGGTCCATTTCGTGATGATTCGTACAGTGGTCCATTTTGTGAAACCACTGTGCCACGTACTCTGACTGTAGTGTAGGATTTGTGATTAATCGGCTACTCTAATGTCTTTTCTCAATAAATATATGCTGAAAAATCGACTAAAGTAAACGAAAGATGATAAAGAAATAATTGTAGAAATATGTAAAACAAAATCAACAAGATATCATAGATTGGAATTTTCAAAAATATGTTCTTTGTACTTATCTCCATGATAATTAGTGAAATATATGTTTATAAATATATATTGTAATTTTATTCTTATGAAAGTTATTTTGTTTAGATCTATTTACATTGATATCTAAACAATGTAAATTGCTCTGAAGAATGACCAAGTCCATTCGGTTTATTGATATATTATGTTAACAAATTAGACTGAAACCTGAGACACAAAAGTAATTTATACGCGGTATGATTGTTTGATAAGAGAGTTGAATTTAAATTTTCTATAAATTTATGCTTTGAGATCCTAGATTCTAGACTCCACACAAATTAAAGTTCATTGAAATTGCAAGAACTAAAGTCGAACTTGCACCTTGAAATATATATATTTTTGTATTTTAGTTCAACATACATTAGATAATAATAGAATTTTGGAACCATGTAATCCCATATATCAGTAATGATACTTTCATCGTATTATGTGGACTAATCCATGCACATAAATGAGAGAGAGAGACATGGAGAAAGAAGAGATCGCGTCAATGTCGAGCATCGATGGCTACAAACGAGAGCTTGCTAAAGCTAAGCAAGCTAAGCTGTCGAAACACGTGCGTCGTGTCCAGTTGGCATTTACAAACATTGCATAGTGTCGGCCCAAAAAACATTTAACAACACTCCCCAACTCCTAGGAACACACTCACGCTGACACACATTTGCGTTAATTACCTTATCGATTTTACTAGTATCATGTAATTTTTGTTGGCCTTAGTACACTTTTCAGCAGTTTAACAATATGCAAAAGCAATAAACACTTTGCAGCTCAAATGGTTCGTGACCGAAAAAAAAAAAAACAATATGCAAAAGCGAAGGAGATCAGTAAAAAAAAATGGAGATCCATTTTCTCTCTAAGACACCTTTACACCCCCATACACATGTATTTTAGAAGAATATGTTTTTGGGACATAGATTTTAGCCTATGGAGTGATGAATTCCAGTGTAATTTTATCGAGATGGGATGTCTAGTGGTGTTTCAGTTACCAACCATGTTGTCGTGACACCGGATGAATTCTGATGAGTTTAATAAATATATGAATAAAGAAAAACAAATTGAAGCGACTTTTTTTTTTCTATTACTTGTATGAATTACAAATTTTACGACATTCTTACATAAATCCCAAAATATGATATTTACATAAATTAAAAATATGAGAATACTATATTCTATATTTTTAGCAAAATCTTATATCCCTCTGATAGGCCTGACTCGAATAAAATCCTTTTATATAGTACATATAAAATTTAAGTTACTTTGAACACTTATTATTTTGTTGGTTAATGCCATCTTTCAAAGAGCTCATCTGTAAGTCGGGGTTGATTACTCGGGGTTGATTACTAAAAGACACACTTTTTGGAAAATATTAACTTTTTAGACACTTTTTGATATTGTGACACTTTTTCATATATTACTCCAAGTTTCTGACCAAATTACCCTTCTTTTTATTCAACATTGTTTGGGGACCACATAATTTGGGGACCACATGGCTTTAATGTTTTTTTAATTAAAAAATCTACTTTTATTATCTCTCTTTTATTTAAAAATAAATTATCACAAAAACATGATTCAACATCTGTCTTTGGACAAACAAAAAAACCCTTTAATCTCTTTTTTTTCTTAATATGACTTCTTCTTCTTCATTTTTTATTTTTTTTATCAAGTATTTAATTTTAGTCTTAGGTTAAAAAAAAAATTCTTATTGGATCATGCATTTTTGATATACTGTTATGAATGGTTCATTTTTAATTAACTAATTTTGACAATAAAATTGAAACAAAATGGTTTGATTAATGGACTAACAAACTCAATGAAACAATTTGTAACCATAAAACTATGACCATGCATATCGTCCATATGGATAACATACCTTCTGAATCTAGTAACATAACTTTTATGTCCACGAACTCAAGACGTTTACTTATAATCTGTTTACAAGACAAACAATTATTACACTAAACACTAAACCATGAATCACTTATTACATTAACCATAAAAATTTAACCATAAATCATTAACTATAAAAATTTAACCATAAATCATTAACCACAAAACTTTAGGCCTAAATCACTAATAGTAATACTTGAGAAGGTGGAATACTAGTAGTTGATTATTATTTTTTATTTTTATTTTGTCACACTAATAGTTGATTATATAGATTATATTATTTGACCATGAAGATCCAAACATACAATTATACTTGATAAGGTGGAATACTAAAAGTTGATAAAATGATTATATTACTTGAACACGAGACATACTATTAAAACACACAACTATTATTCTAGTGAAGCTTGAAATGTTGACAGCTTATTAATTAACCATCAAGATGTGACCATACGAATACATGATATATGAGATGTTACTATCTAGTAAAATAAGTTTTATAGTAAAATAAATAAGAGATAAAAGAAAAGAAAAAAAATTGAAAGAAAAGAGAAAAACAGAAAATCAAAAAGAGGAGAGAGTAGAGGAGAAAAAGTGATAAAAGGAATAAAGATAAAAGAGAGTGGAACCATGAGTTAAGTATAAACAAAAAGAAGAAAATGTTAGATGTGTCTTTTACACTCATGGAAGTGCCTTGATAGTAGAAAGTGTGTGTAAGAGTAAAAAACTCCTGTAAGTCGTCCATATGTAATTTCGTCGACGTCCAAATAAGTTATGAAATAGTAACTTTAAAAAGTTTTAGCAAAAAAAAACTTAACGTCAAATTAACAAACAAACGCAACATCAACAACAAATTAACGTCAGACAATGTGGAGCATAAGCCACTTGCTAATCCCCTATTGATAGATTCATTTGATCGTCCCCTATTGATAGATTCATTTGATCGATACATACTATTTTGACCGATAGCTAAAGGCTTAAGTGGTTCTTGTTGTAGTATTTTCCTAACCTAAGGAGTTTATTGATATAGATACATGGCTAGAACAAATTACGTTACGTATACAAAAAGATTAGACAGTTGTTCAAATCATCTTTTACACAAAACAAAACAAAACAAAACAAACAAAAATTGGGGAATCCAGCTCGTGATTATATCTTTGGAGTTTTTGGATTTGGGAATAACTAAACCGTGCAAAATTAAATACAAATTTAATTAGCGACCGACATTACTAATACTAACATCTATCTCTATTGGATAATGCTTTCTCATCGCACAAATAAAAAGGACAAAAAGATCGAGCGTGTGGACGTAAGCGAGGATTTCAAAAACAACAAACTCTATGATTGAACGAAAACTAAAATACAAACAAAAATAATAATTTAGAAACCCTCTGATTGGTTTAGAAGCTTAGACTCTTTAAATATGGACCACCCGCACGTTCGTTTGCATCACAACTCTTGAAGTATTGTCATCAAACAAAAAGGCAATGGAGGAGTCAAAGAAATACAAGAGAATGGCGAAGCAGAAGATAAACAACAACAAGAAGAAGAACAAAACGGGTCATGGGTCTGGATCAGGATCCGGGTTGCTCCAAATGAAGGTAAGGAAGCTCCAAATACTGATTCCGGGTGGGCAGAGATGCAACCACCCGGATCTGCTTTTATCGAAGACTGTTGATTATATTGTGCACTTGAAGTTGAAGCTTAGGTTCCTTAAGGCACTCTCCGATATGTACTCTCTTTAAAGATACACAATTCAATTATTCTGATTGTCGTCATGAGTACTCTATATATATAATTATGGTGTCATATTATAATTTTCCGTATATGGATTAGCATTTTGGAATTTTCTTTATGTCGTATTTTTCCTCCTTTTTCTTTTCTTGTAACCATATTTTCCCTTCTTTTATATAATTTTTCTATATTAATATATGTTAATCCTATAGTTTGCTAAAAAACTGACCAAGTTAAAATTCTACATTAATATGTTATGTGAGTTCTTGGTTACATCCATTTCAAGGCATTCGTATAATAATAGTTAAATTGTATACGAGATATAAACATAGTTCAGTGAAGCTTAATTAGGTTACTTCAAATATATGTGTTTTCAAAGAGAAGAGAAAAACATTCGCCCAATAGATAATGCATGCAAGATCCCCCTTTTGAATAATTTAATGTAACACGAATCTTAATAAACTGTTAGTATTGTTCATCTTCCTTGATATGGACTGATTCGATGCACACTGGAGTTGGTTAACAAAATAATATGATACCTTTGTGTAAAAAGTTTCACTCACACACCTTACAAAAGATTGAAATTACACTTATGGATTTTGAGTTTGTACTTATCACATCGAGCGTTTGAGCAAGAAAATGTAAAGACCCATGAGATCTAGATTTAATGTGAATTCTCAACGTTTCACGGCTTTCGCTTGAAGTCTACTTGTTAATTTTTATGAGATTTCAATTAAAAATCAGTGGACAATAAATGGATTAACTCATGTCTCTTATATATCTTCACACTATTTTGGAAATCCACTAAAATTGTGTTTTCAAACGAAACTTATGTGTCTACAAGATTTGTCTCTCTTTCTTCCTCTATCTATCTTAATTTCTCTCACTAAAAACATACTGTCTTAAGTAAGAAGAAGAAGATAATTAGTGTAAGCAAAAGACTACAATGCCATCAAATGTTTGTTTCATTTTTTTTTTTTTTGAATTATTAGGAGGTTTGGGGCCGAAACCCGTAATCCCCCGAAACCTGTAATATTAGTTTTGTCCCTACCGCCACTCTAACCAGCGACCTCTAGATTTTACCTGAAATCTTTACCAGCAATTGGCCTTTGGTCAAATGTTTGTTTCAACAAAAAACTAACGGCTATCACTTGAGCTTTTTTCCAGTAGAAACCTTTTGATTCACAGAGAGTCTTCGTCACACTTTCAAGCATTTGATTACAGTTTACAAGTCATACTTCTTCAAATCTCTACTTTGACTATGATCACTTCATGCCCCTAACTTTTAAGACCATTAGTTCAAGACATATGATTCTTCAATTCAAACTGAAGAAGTTGCAGAATCACTTCTTTTACAAGATTATAGAATTTTTTTATATATATGTTATACTTATACCCAATACAATCAAACTCTGCAACTTTTCTTACAAGACAAGAGCACCTAAGTACTCCAAATTCCCCAATTCCTTCTCAATAAATCTCAAAGCCCCATCTATACCCAAAAATTCTAATTCCCTGCATCATAATCTTATTCAAGAAAGATTTGATATTCCCAGAAACTCACAAAGCCCCAGAGACTTTTCATGTATACGGCGGATAGTATCCATATGGGTAGCTAACAGAATGAGCTCTGTAGTGAAGATTCTGATGAGTATTATTCATCTGATCTCCAGACTCCGTAGGCTTAGCCTCGCGCTTGGCATTTGTAAGTGTTGCTGACTTAACATTTAGGTTTTGGCTGCTCTGTTCTTGGACTGCCCCAAAGACTATCTCATTAGTCTTCTCACTGTTCTGCTCATAATAAGTATGCGGGATCGACGAGTAATGCCTTCGATGCTGCTGTTGTTGATGCTTCTGCTGCTGCTTTTGCTGTTGCTGTTGTTGCTGCTGATTAGGGAATTCAGCGTCCCAGCTACTGTAGAATGCACGACTCTGACGTAGCTGCTGCATTTTCTCTGCGTCTTTGGACATGAACGCATAAGTCTTTCTTGGAGTTGGGTTCCTGGGTTCAACTGGAGGAGGTTCGTCTTCGTCTCGAATCACAAAGCTCTCTTGAGTCGGCCACGGAGTTGTTGTGTTATATCCAGCAGACTGCTTTGTTGCTGCTCCATAGTACTGATGCTGAAAGCTGTTGGTTGTCTGTCTTTTTCGGAGGATCTCTTGAACAGAAACCCACGCATTTGAAACGAGTTTTCCCAGCGATACCAGGAAGGTTTCCTCTTGTTTCTCTTGCTGCTCGTCTCCTGTTGGAATCAGAGACGGTCTGAATGGTTTCATAGGCTTTTGATCAGGATCAGCTTCGAACATTTCTTGATCCTGTGTAAGAGTTGTTTATTTAAATAGTTTTAGCAGAAGAACAAGACAGGTAATGTTTGAATGGTCTTAATGGCAACTAAAACACTTACGCTATGAGAAGAAACGATAGAACCGACTCTTCGTTGCAACAAAGCCAGCATATAACCAAAGAAACCTGCAGCTACAAGAACCGCAATCCCTGCAATACATTGAACTCAGAGACAAAGACTCAAAGAACGCAAAAGGGAAAAGGATTTGGTATTTTGTAAGTTTACCAAGAGGAAACCCGCTTCCATACTGATAAGCACAGTCGTCGAAATGGAGTTGAATCTCTCTGATGGCTTTGTTTCCACGGTCAATAACGAGCAGGGAACAACTGCTCCCAATATAAACAACATCAAAATCATTGGAAAACTTTGCGTCTTCGCTTGGTCCATCCACATGCCCTCCATTTCGAATTGTTTTACCCCCAGCAATTGTTGTTACACCTACAATGTAGACATTTAAACTCAGTTCAGATACAATCAAACAAGTATGCTCCAATCTCAAAAGATAAACAAGCTATTATTACCTCCTTCACTTATCTTCCGTATAGCATTATTCACTGTATCCGCCACATATATGTTTCCTCTATCATCAACCGTAAGCCCCTTAGGATGGTTCAGCTTCGCATCACGCAATCTCCCGTCAACATGACCCTGATATCCTTCAGGAGAGCCAGTAACTAACCTCGGCCTACTATCTACAAGTGTTCCCAATAGTCCCCAAATAAATAAAACTCAGATAGAAACACAAATCAAAACAAGAATCCAGCCAAGTAGTTATACTTTTCTGAAATACAGCTATATTTGCAGAAAAGCAAATCAAGATTTTGTTACCATATCATACTAACATCACTTAGTTTTTAAAGATAAAGCTTTGTTTCTATTCTTGTGTAGATCTCATCTTTGAGAAAGTCAGATTCAGCAAACACAAAAAGGAAAAAAAGTACTATAAAATTATACCCGTGTACTGATTCATCCCCGACAAACTCACTCTAGAGTCCAGATACGACAAAGATATACAGCAAATCTCCATAAAAAATAGTAATTAAAAGTACCACCAAAAATTCCATCAAATTTTCTATATGCAGCATCTTTGTACATACATCACAGTCCATGTGCATTCAGTGAAGACAAATACAAACGTGGATTCAAACATCACACAGAATCTCAAGATTAGTGATTGATATACTTACATAGTGAAAGAGAAGAAGAGATTTTGTAAATGTTACTATTCTCAGAATCAAGAATAAGTAACTCTCCATCAGGTAAAACCTCAATAGAATAAGGTTCGATTCCAAGTTTACTTCCATCGAACACAGTCTCTACTGTATACCCATTCTCGAATTTCACCATCGATCTCGTTGCAATTGCTGAATTTCAAAATTAGAAACCGAATCAAAAAACCAAATCTGAGAAAGAAAGAAAAAAAGGTGAAAACTTTATTGGAAAAAAAGGGGAAAGAAAGAATCCAACTTGTTTTAGTGGTGGTTTTGAGTGACCATAACCATTTCATTAGTGAAGAGCCATGATTTGAGATAAACCCACTAAGAATCTCTGCGAAAAATGTGAGATTTCGAATCAATTAAACCCAAATCGAAGAGTGTGAGAAATCAGAAAATGTGTATGTACTTACTTGCAGGAGAGTTTGTTGATGGAGCTGAAGTTACAAACCCAGTAAGGAAGAGAATGAGAATACTCAGTAACAGAAAGTCTCTACCCATTGATTCGATTCCAGAGAGATAAGTGAGGAAAACACAAGAACCCTAGTTCTTCATACAGAGGATTCTTCTCGACAATGCGAAGATTTATTCTACTTTAAGGTTTCTATCGTTTAAAGAGAGAGAGAGAAGGAGAGGTTAGATTTGCAGAGTTTGTGTCATATGTGAAAAGAGAGAGTGAAGAAAGACAGTGAGTGAGAAAAGGGAAGGGGAAAGGTAGAAGAAGAAAGAGTGGTAATGTGATGTGATTAATTATTGTTTAAATTAAGGTTCTTAATGGGTTGGTGATTAGTTTAATTTTTTTGTTTTTTTTATGGAAGCTCGGTTTAAAGGCTTCTACACTAGGTGTGGAGTTCGAACCCTAGATTGTACAATTTTTTTAAGATTAATGGAGAGACGTTTTTCGGAGGTTACATCGTCCAAGGAGACCATGTCTATTATTGGAGATGTCGTACAAATATAACCGTTCGTCGGGAAGAGTTTGTCCATCATGGGAGATGTCGTACATGGAGAATTGCATCATGAAAACGTTTGTGGAAGCTGTTCACGTTAATCGCATAGGCTGCAGGTAGATCGAATATATCTATGGCTGATATAATAGACTATCTGATAATCAAGTGTTAAGAAAAAAAGTAGTAACTAATGTTTTGAGTGTGAAGAATAAATCCCCAACTATATTATGGTGATTAAATAAGTTAAAAGTTATATTTTGTGCATAAAATCAGCTTTTTCCGGTTTATGTTATGGAATATATTCTATATTCAAAGATTTAAGTACAAAAAGAAAAATTTATATCTTTTTGTTAAAGATTATATTCTTTTAGTTTGAAAAATGTTTTTGGTATGAAACTTTTTATTCATCTTTATGTTAGATAGTTATTTAAAGTCTTTTTATAATTATGGATAGAATATTATAGAGAACTTAGAGGTTCGAAGTTTTCTTTTGGTTAAATTTTTTGATGAATTAATAGTGTTTTAGTATAAATAAATGTTTACACTAATTGTATGTCTAAAAAGTCTTATGAGATCAAATCAATTTATTCAGTAAAGAAAAAAAGAGATGCATTCAGCATATGTTTCTAAATACATGGCTGCGTACAATGTAAAATTACTAATGACTTAAAAATTTAGTAATCATGATGTTTAATTAACTAATCTGAAATATGAGTGTTAAAAAGAGTGTTAGACATGACATTTCCTGCATACAATATACTGCACTGAAATATGACGTTAAAAACATACTATTGCATTTTCTTTGAAAGAGTTTTTTGATTTATCACCTTGCTCAGTTGCTTGGCTTCCATGAATCGCCACTATACCTCGGAAACGAAACATCCAATAGCTTACGTCCACGTGTTGAAGTAATATCCTTAGGGAATGTGCAATTGCCACGTGTACGAAGGTAACTGTCTCTTTTACTAATTTAACGATTAATTAAGGGTAAAATGGTAATTACAAACGATCCGAGTTATGACTATAGTCAAAAGGGAAAAAGGCTAATTTAGACCTGGATTATTGTGATTGTGCCGTTTTGGACTTGATCTTTTGCATATGGTCAATATCAACTCAAACCCAAAATAAATTCAAATTTCATACCTCAACTAACACTTTTGTGCCGAAATGAACTTTGACTAACTTTTCGTTAGTCAACACTAACGGAACAATGACTATGACGACACGTTGGCAAAACGACGACGTTTTTGAGTTTAATTAAACGGTGTCGTTTTGATTTAGGAAAAAATAAAGAAAATCAAATCTCTAATTTCTCTTCTTTGTCGACACTTCTTTTTCTTCTTCGAAACACAAAAAGCAAAATCTGCAAAAATCAAGAGAAGAGAGGTGATAAATTAAGAGTAGAGACGACTAATTAGAGACAACAATTTTCAAAATCGACTTCGTAGGTTTGGATTTGGGTTCTTCACCAAACAAAAAAGTAGGTAATATGCGTTTTATGGTTCAAACAATATCAAGTGTTTGAATCCAATTTTGTTTTTGTTTTTTAATAGCAATTGTGGAGTTCTTACACATGTGTATATATGTATTTATATAGGTTCGTATATGCTCAATTTTTCTTAAAAAGAGAACACGTTGTTGTTTAGTGCACCACTAAGTGTTCGATGAAATGTCTGTGAGAGATAATTACATGTTTTTAATTATTTTGTCTTGTTTTGATTACAGTTTTAATAATGATATAAGCGTCACTGTGTACCATGGTGGAAATTGGGTGAGAAGTCATTCCATAGAGGTTGCTTACATGAATGGTGAGAGTTTAGTAATAGAATTGTAACCCGGAAGAATTTTTTTCCGTGTTGTCTACTAAGTTGAGTGGTGGTTTGTATGAGAAGGTTGGTTGGTACAAGATGCCATTTGAAGAGGCTAAGGATAGAAAGATTTTGTGTGATGGTGGTATGGAATTTACGAAGATGTGTGAAGCTTCTCGTGGACAGGGTATGTAGATGTGTTTGTGGTAAACATAAAAGAGCATTCAAGTTGTAGATGTGTATGGAATTTACGAAGATGTGTTTGTGGTAAACAAAAAAGAGAATTTTGATGAAGAAGAAGAACAAGTTGTGGTTTAGACCAAGCTTTTACTTTGGTTCCCTTTGTGGTTTTAAGACAAGTTTAAAACAATATAAACCTGTGTTTTGTGTAAATTAGAATCTTTTCTCTGCAAAAAAAAAGGTGAAGAAGGGAGTAATAGAATTTGTGTTTCCTGTAACAAAATTTGATGGCAATAAACATATTATGTTAATCACAAGTCACAAGGCATGTTTGAAGATTGTTGAAAATAAAAAGATCTTGAAATAGATTCCTATTGCTTATATATATACACATAAACTGGAAGATGGTGCTACAAATCACATTAATATGCTTCGTGTACACTAAATTATAAACAAAAACATCATACAAGGAGAAAGAAATAGAGACACTGGAGACGTGTAGTGAGCACAAAGAAGAATGTGAAATTCTCAGTCTTTATCCTCAATACCATCAATTCCATCGCCTCTTTTAATGAGTTCCATGAAATGAGAGCTTGATTTCTTCCTCTGCAATGATGTCACCTCAACGTTTCTCCTCGGAACAACTCTTGGTGATGGATACGGTATTTGTTGAAACAAAGAACACTGAAACACATGTCGATCTTATCGATCTAGGAACTAGATTTTGTGAGAAAGCAGAAGAGAAATCGATATACACACGTTACTAAAACCACCACGAATCCTCACTTTCTTTCTTGGAATTTCATCGATACTGAAATTAGATTTAGGGATTTTTAATTTTATTTTCTCCAAATCAAAACGACGTCGTTTTGACTTCACCAAAACACATATGTTTATTCACGTGTCGGCCACATCACTATTCCGTTAACATTGACTTACGAAAAGTAAGTCAAAATTTATTTCGGCACAAAAGTGTTAGTTGATGTATAAAATTTAAATTTATTTTGAGTTTGGGTTGATATTGACCCTATGCAAAAGATCAAGTCCAAAACGGCACAATCGCAATAATCCAGGTCTAAATTGGCCATTTTCCTTTTTACTAATTTAACGATTAATTAAGGGTAAAATGGTAATTACAAACGATCCGAGTTATGACTATAGTCAAAACAGTGCATATATTCTCGCACCATGATCCTTGTTTCGCGCTGCCTTATCTTATTTTATTACTCATTTGTAAATTCATTCTTGTTTTGTCTTTTACAATCTTTTTCATAGTTCCAAATGCGTTTAATTTACTCCAATTCAATCTTATCTACTAACATTTTCATGGTTTTGTTCGTTTTTTTTTTGTCTTTGGCATCATTGACGAATAACTTACGAATGATACGTGTGTAGTGTTTTTTTTGTTTTAATATAAAAACGAACATCAATTAACGACGACAAACGAACTATTATAAAAGTTAAACACTCAAAATCCTAACATTTCAAAAACTTAGATAGTTATATGTTGTTTGCCAAACTAATAACAATGAAACGATTTGGTTTGTGTAGTCAAGAATCAAGATGATACAATCAAATTTACAATCCATCGGTTTTCTAAATTCATCAAACAAGCTTTTGAACAATCAAATTAAGAACTATATATAACGCGACATGTTACAATTATTTTTATCAAACATATATGTATGTGTGATACTATATGATTGATTTATTGAAATGAAACAAGATTTAATGATATATTCAAGAGACTAATATAATGGTGTTTAAGCTAAAAAAAAGTATAAATATGTGATTCATTTACATATAAATGGAATTACAGGTAGGTGTTGATGTAGTCTAGTATATGAGGTAATAAACCTGGTTAAAAAGCAAGAAAGAAGTGGGACGAAACATTAGAGATTAATTTGGTTCTCTCAACTTTAGATGTTGATGGACAACAATTAACGACGATATTTTAAAAGCAACACAAAATGGACAACAAGAAACAAAATGATGATATTTTAGAAGAAAAAAACAGGTCTTTTTGTAAATAGAAAAATGTAAAAGCAATATAAAGAGCAATGGGAAAGATTCAAGGTGAAAAACGGTCCCCTTTAATCTTTATTGAAATTAAAACCACTTTAACCGGCGAAAAGAAGACTCAGCAAGAGGCAACTTTTTGTTTTTTTGTTTCCATGGAACATTTTCTTTTTGTTTTTCAAAGTAGCAACATATAGTATAATACTTATCTTTAATTGTTTTATTTTGGGTTTGTTTGTTGAAATGATGTAACTGTTAGCAATATTTGTAAAAAAAAAAAGAGTTGCAGATGCATTTTCGTAAAAACTATGTGTTTGTATTGTGAGTGTTTTTTTTTCAATAATATCATGAAGTGTACAAAGGTTTTAAAAAATATCATGTTATTTATTTTAGAAACACTAATTCACATAATGTCATCGTTATTTTAACAAACGAAATAAAAAAACATATGTTTACGAAAATATCACTGCGTGTTTTTTGTATATATTGCCAAAAGTTACGCTATTTCAACAACTAAAAATTAATTTTCAAATAGAGTTAAAAAAAATTCAAAAAAGGTCTAATACTAAATATAGGTAATAATTTGTTAATTTTGGATGATTACATTTTTGCCGTAAATCATTTATATTCAAAAAATAGAAAAATCCAACAAATTTTCAGAATGGGAGAGAGCGAGAGTTGATAATTTGGTGAGGACCCTCATGGGATACAAATTGACAAGTTCAGCCATATGTAGACCTACACCTACTATACTATACTATCCATCGAAATTGGGAAAAAAAACTTAATATAACAAGGGTAACAAATGAAAATTCAGTTAAAAATATATAGAACCCAAAAAAACAGAAGGCGGTGGGATGAATATTGTACGAACCACGAAAGTCGGTCACATAAAACAAGAGGATAGTTGAGGAAATAAATGGACATGACATCAAATTACAAACAACAATTACTCTTTCTAGTTGCCTCTCACATGGATACTACCCCTCAAAAATGACTACAGCTTGAACAGGTGAGTGAGCCCACAAGTGAATTTAATAGTTCTAAAGAGAAAAAAGAATAGTTTTCTATACGGAGAAAATAATGAAAAACTTGCAAATCATAATTTCACCCGAAAAACAAGAGTTGAAAAGAGACAAGAAGAAACAAAGACAATTATTCAAAAGCCACATTAAATACCATTATCATTTTGATGTTATGTTTTTTTTTAATTGGCCCTTCCCACTTTAAACGATGCTTTCAAATGCAACTTGTGTGTGAGATGTGGTATTTAAGCTCAATGATGAGTCTCCCAAACCTTTTAGGAGCTTAAGCACATCGCTTACATCGTCCAAGAAGTACTTAGCTTTGCTCGGTTTTCTTCCCACCGTGCACGCGAAAACCTCTGGTTGAATCTGAAGCTTCGGATTTGTCATTGTACTTGATATACTCTCGAACATGTCCTCGTCTGATCTATCATCTCCTATGCACATCACCATCTCTGGTGGGTTTCCGCGTTCCACCATTTCGCGGATTACCTTTTCCGCAGCTAGACCTTTGCTTACACCCTAAAATTTCATTACAAATTGAGTAGAGTTGAACTACAAATTCTCATGATTTTGCAAATTAAAAAGATGGTTTAACTAGGGAATAATATCTCACTTCGAAAGTTGGAAGGGATCTCAAATAATATATAAAGAATTTTTACTTACCTCTGGTTTGACTTCTACGATGTGTTGACCTCTCTTGACAACAACCGGCTCATTCACGAGCACACTCTCTAGATGATCAAGCAGTTCTTTCGCTTGGCACGATCCAAAGTCTGGATCTGCGTCTTGATAATGCCACACCAAAGCACTATCTTTAAACTCTATGCTCGACCCATCCGTTGCCTCCATGTATGATCTCATTATTGGTTCCACCATTGTCTTCCACTCTGTACTCGTCGACGAGTAACAAGCCTCCCATTCACTCTTGCTATTCCACCTAAATAATCTCACAAGAAAAACAAAGAGTCACTACAGAAAAACAGGTTTTCTAAGCACATGAAAAACATTATCTAACTAATACCATAACGTTAAGAAAAACGCTTTGAATTTTTTACCTTATGAAGTATCCATGTTCAGCAGCTATTCCAAGATTTTCACAAGGAGATAACCAATCGCTCAGAGACTCTCGTCCTCTTCCGCTAACGATAAACACAGTGTTTTTAGGATCTTCACAAAGAGTCTTCAAAACATTGAGAACCTCAGCGCTTGGATCTTGAATAATGGAGCTTTGCGGGACAAGAGTACCGTCATAATCAAGAAATATCGCTCTTCGCTCTGTTTTTCGATAAACCGGGACAATTTTTTCCACATATAGCTTCCTAAAATTTGGAGAGAGTGATAAAACTCTGAAACTCAATCCAAATCCAATCCCCCAACAACGTTTACTATAATGATCCTTGCACGCTCTCTCTAGATCTTGCATAAAGCTCTTTGCCCAATAACCAACATCATGAGTACTAATATAATGGTAATGTTTCTCATGTCGTAGTTGCTTCTCCGCCTCACTCATTTTAAGAGCCGAGTTAACCGCCTCGGCAACAACATCTACATCCCATGGATTCACCCTTATAGCACCACTCAAAGAAGGCGAGCATCCGATAAACTCTGATACAACGAGCATGCTTGTGCGAGGAGATAAATCACGGTCCTTATTTCTAGCCCCTTGCCTGCATACTATATATTTATAAGGAACTAAGTTCAAGCCGTCTCTCAACGCATTCACTAAACAACAATCTGCTGCAGCGCAATACGCGATTTTCTCATAACGTGGAACAAGACGATCAATCAAGACTATTGGCTTATAATCAAGAGTACCGTAGCGCGCATTGATCCTTTCCGCCGTCTCATACGTTTCTCTCTTCGCTTCTTCCACATCTTTACCAAAAGATCTTGCCGGGTTCAAGATTTGAACAAGAACAACTTCTCCTCTCAAATGCCAAAATGTTTCAAAGAGATGCTCCATTGCTACAAGCTTTAAGCCTATGCCTTTAAATATATCCATATCGTCAATGCCAAGAACCAATTTTTTCCCTTTAAATTGTTCTTGAATCTCTTTCGTTTTCGCTATAGTTGAAGGTAGATTCAAAACAGACTCCAATCTTCCCATATGGACACCAACAGGAAGAATCTTAATATACACAGTCCGACCAAAGTAATCAAGCCCTATGTGTCCACGCTTAGACTCATAATCAAGACCAAGCATTCTACTGCAGCAAGACAAGAAATGTCGCGCGTAATCAAACGTATGGAAACCAATGAGATCACAGTTCAACAACCCTCTTAAAATCTCGTCACGAACAGGCAATGTTCGGTAAATCTCAGAAGAAGGAAAATGACTATGAAGGAAGAAACCAAGCTTGATCCTATGAAAACGTTTCCTCAAGAAAGTAGGCAAAACCATTAGATGATAATCTTGAATCCAAACATAATCATCCTCAGGGTTGATAACTTCCATAACCTTATCAGAAAATATCTTATTAGCTGAAACATAAGCTTGCCAAAGACGCATATCGAAACGATCTCCATGATCAGGAAATATTGGGAGCCTGTAATGGAACAGAGGCCATAACTGTTGTTTACAGAAACCAAAGTAGAACATTTCTTGCAACTCTTGAGACAAAAACGTTGCAACACAGTTGAAATCTTTGAGAAGTCTCTGTGAAACTTCTTCTTGCTCGCTTGGTTTGACATCAATGTTAAGTGAACCAACGTAGAGAAACTCTGTCTCTAAAGAAAAGCCATCTCTGAGTTGAAATTGGAGAGAATCTTCGTCCCAAGTAAAACACAATTTACCAGTTGCTTCATCTCTTTTGGACTGGAGTGGTAACATGTTGGACACTATGATTTTCCTCTCGCGTGAGGAAGAAGTTACTTTGGTGGAAGTAAATTCTTCCTCGTTGTCTCCGTCTAAGTCAGAGATAATTCCGGGAACAGTCATGACGTGAGGAAGAAGTCTTAGGGTTTGAAGAAAGTCTAAAATGTCTCAAGATGATAAGTTTGAGATTTCTCAAGATCTTGATACAATGGAGACCAAAAGCTAAGAATTTGTGTCTGCTTCATATAAAAGACAGAAAAAAATCATTGCCTTAATCATTGATATAACCACAAAATTGCCTAAAACGATAAAAAAGCTTCTTGCTTGTAAATTACGGTACATATAAACTCTAAACTTTTGAACATCAAATAACCATTTCCATTTAAAGAAATCATTTCTCCATCCCACAAACTACTTTTATTGCCAAAAATGAAAATGATTCCAAACAAAATGATATATTTGATTTCAATATGTGAATAAAAAGGAATGATTGTATAAAAAAAACTGATCTTCATTTCATGCTCAATTAAATCCAAAATAACACCAGAGCAAAAACACACAAATTCAATAAATTCAATTTTTGTGCAAAATTAAATTGAAACTCTTAGAGGAATGAAACTGTTAGCATAACAAGAAATTTAAATATGTTCTCAAGCAAAAGAAATCTCTGGCAACTCACCTTCGCCGTTGTATTTGCTCGTTAAACGAATGGATATTCACTTTTTTAGCTATGAAACCAATGAATGGAGAAGAAAAAGTAAGCTCTAGAACATTCGCTCCACTCAGAGAGATCTACGAAAGAGATCAAAAGAAATTTAAAACAGATACATACCAAAACGTGCATATACACATTTTCTAACAATGTATTTTCTTTATCTTTTATTATTATTTAATAATTAATAAGAATATTTATCGTAGCTTCCGTTAATTGTCTATTTTTGGGTTAATGAATACGTAATCGTGTGGTGGACCAAATTTTGTAATTTTTTTGGTTCAAGAATAGATTTATAGATCCGTAATATAATCCTATTGTATTGGCGTTTTAATTAAATTTAGCAACTCACATTTTTACTTATTGTTTGGGATTTCTATTAGGATGTGAATGATTCTTATTGCCAATTCAATTTTCTTTATTTTAAATTGTGGTTTTTTATTCTATCAGTTTGTTAGATTTTAACTAAGTTGTCGGAACAAATATAAGCAGGTGGTTCCACTATAGTCTCGTTTCTCAGGTTGTAACGGATTTAGCTTATGTTCCTTTGACGTTAACCTAGAAAAAATGATTTCAACTATGTTTTGTCTCAAACGATGTAGTTGCTCAGTGGCGGAGGTAAGAAGGGAGGATGGGGTCATGTGATCGCTATAAAATTTGTATATTTGTTGTTTTTGGTGTAATTTTAACTGTATTTAGTAAAATTAGTCTTTGACCCTTATAAATTAGTGTTTAAACTTCCAAATGCACCCATCAGTTCATATATAATTTTCTCATTTTTTATTATTAACATCGTAGAAAAAAAACTTATATATAATATAACTATGATCCCGGTAAAAATTATTTCTAGATTCGCCACTATAGTTGTCTATAGTATTAATTTGTTGTATTGACGCAATATTCTTAATTTTGAACTAAAGTTGCATGAATGTGTTAACTTTTCAAATTATAACGTGACATGAGTAGAAAACATACAGAATTAAGAAATAAATAAAGAGAATAAGAAGTACATTTTTAACCAAAACTATATAGCTTTAAATATGACCTGCAAACGAATCAGGTTAATTAAACAACCATACTAAAAAAATATTTCAGAGAGGAGACATTTTCATCTTCCAACATTGATCTTGTCTCCAAGCATTGGCTGAGAATCGGTGTTTCCAGGTAATATCTCAGAGACAGAGGCGCCGGTCTCTTTGGTTTGAAAGGCATCAAGAGAGGTAGTAGTGGTGGTAATGTCGTCAAATCTCCAGTCTGTTATGTAGCCTGGCTTAGAAGTGACATCATTCACCTCAACATCTCCAGACAACATGGCCACCACTCTTGACATTGGTGGCCTCAAGGTATGAGATGCTTGTGTGCACAACAAAGCAATGCCAATCACGCGTTTCACTTCTTCCATGTTGAATTCACTTAGATCATCATCTATTAGTTCGACTTCTCGGTTTTTCTCGTGTAGATTCCATGCCTATCACCAAGTAAAACACAAAAAGATCACTACAAGATTCTGCTTAAGGACATTGACACTCATGACTATTGCAAAGTAAAAGACGTACCCATTCGAGAAGATATATTTTTTCATCCTCCAAGTGCGTATCAGAGTTCGGCCTTCCACTCACTAGCTCAAGAGCCACAACACCAAAGGCATATACATCCGTTTTCTCTGATAGATATCCACGCATTGCATACTCTGGCGCAAGATACCCACTGCATTGAATACAACAACAAGACTAAAATGTGTTTTGTTTCTTAAGTTACAAACCAAATGTACAAAGGGTTTGGGGATACTTACATCGTCCCTGCAACTCCGGTACTAATGTGGGTTTTCTTGTCATCGTATAGTTTTGCAAGCCCAAAATCAGAAACTTTTGGGACCAGTTTAGAGTCAAGCAAAATGTTGCTGGCCTTCACATCCCTGTGTACTATGCGAACCCTCGCCTCCTCGTGTAGATAGACTAGACCTCTGGCTACTCCCAGGCATATCTCAAAACGGGTTGACCAATCAAGATGTAAAGTCTTTTTATCCCCTGCAGCATCCAAATCAATCAAAAGTGCACTATGAGTTCCTTTAGCATTGATTAGTATTTTATGTTTTATGATGTTTATGTTCATTACCAAATAGTGCCTGATCGAGACTTCCATTAGGGAGATACTCATATACAAGCAAACGATGATCTCCTTCAAAGCAGCACCCGTAAAGTTGTACTAAGTTGCGATGCAGAACTGCAGAGATTGCTACAATTTCTGCAACAAATTGTCCCTTCCCTTGCCGGGACCCAACCGACAACAGCTTTACCGCTACCTCTCTTCCATCATTGAGGTTTCCCTGTTGAATTTGTTTCAAAACAAAACGCATAAATTGGTATTTCACTTAGTCTTCTTTCCTAGTATCTTGAAGAATATACAGATATTTTGTTCATTTCTGTATGCGACTTACTTTATAAACAGGCCCAAAGCCTCCCTCTCCAAGCTTGTTTGAGATATCAAAATCTTTGGTTGCACTTTTAAGTTCTGAGTAACTAAAGGTGTAAGGTTTTATTTCCATACCAAGTAGCTCTGCAAGAAAAAAACTGGTTCTTAAAATATACCAATTTGAAAGATAATAATATTCCAGGTTAATTTTTAATTTGAGGGCCAAAATTCTTCAGCTCAAAGGCCCTTGTTTCTGTTCTTATTACATCAATACCTTCATCATCTGTGTACCGCTTTCTTCTTTTTCGGATGATGAAGATAACAAAACCCGCAAAGATGCTCAAAAGTCCCACGCCAACAATGACACCCACAATAGTACCAGTCTTGTTCTTTCCCTTTGATGGTAGCCTATTAGCCACAGTTGGTGTGAAATCTGAGCAGAAATAGATAACACTTAGGTACTTACTAGCATCAGGAGATATTGAAAATCAGGAAGAAAAAAAAGAATTCACCATATATGTTACCTGGTGTTGCACTAACAGCCGATATTAATGGTCCATAAGCCCCTTGAATAGGAATACAACATGTTCCTTTTCCAGCCCAGAAAAGATGAATTTCAAGGTAATTTTCTGTCACATTTGCTTTATATTCTCTCTTAACTGCTCGAACAGGAGAGTCACCAGCTGTTCTGCGTACATCAAAATCTTTTTCAACAAGTTTTCCCTGGAAAAAAAACGAAGCTAGATCTCAGAATTCAATAAAACCAAATTGATAAGATGATTATTACACCAAAAAGTTAACTTGTAAAGTAGTAAACCAAGTTATTAAGTTTGGGTTTCTTATGGGCTTCCAACTCAAAACCAATTGGTCAATGAGTGGATTGGCCCTAATCCTGTAGATTATTTCTCCAGATGTGGGATTATATCACTTAACACAAGTGGTGCAGACCTGGACATAAATGTCAAAACGTCGTCTTCCAACAGCTTTCCAACTGTTAGAATCTCGAAGTTGTATTTCAGCAAACTGAAGTGTTACAGTGTAGCCTCCATTTTCTAGCCCCAACCCATGATACCTTAGGGAAGAAGCAGATAGTCTTGCTGACTGAAAAAGCTCTGAGTCCGAAGTGTTGATAAATTGTGCTTGTGAATTCGCTATGTATATATTATTGCTACTTCCCGCAAAAAGTCCCACGCTACTGACTGCCCATCTCTGAGTAGCGCTCACGATAAACGAAGCTGGTCCAAGAACCTCATCCTCTTTCTCAAACAACGCTCCACTAACAGACCTTATTGTTGGGCCTCCGCAGTTGATCGCAAAGTCGGAATCTAGAGACCAGTCAATAAAGAAAAATCATAAGCAATTTTCTTTTCAAATAGAACATGCAAGCATTGTTCATGTGCTTGCTCACTGCACATGGAGAACAACGGTTATGACTTATGAGGATATGCCTTTGATACACTTACATATTCCTTTGCCTCGATTGCATGGAAAGTTCTTTTGCAAGCAGTTTAGTCCTGATAAAACCCTTTATAAAAATATTTAAGAAAAAATTGATAAGTCGTTTATACTTGCTTCCTTTTACAGGAAAAAAATTAGAGAAGAGACATTGGAATTTCAAGCACCAACAAGAATATATTTAAAAAAATACCTGTTGTCAAGACCTTCTAATGTGAAGTTGTTAGCAACTACGTTGCTGCACAAATAACATACAATTTTGTTTACTATTCCATAACATATGATTATAATATATATATTTCCTACAAAAAGGAAGCTTCATGCTGGATATGAAGAAGCCTAATGATTATAAATAAGGGAAATTTTCTGAGACGAATAAGTTAAAATATAGTGTTTTGTTTACTTACAGTTTCAAGTTTGGTAAGTTGACCCATGAAGGAAGAATTCCAGACAAATCATTGTACGATACATCTCTGTAAGTGTAAAAAAACAATGGTTATGGTCTACAAAATAATGTTGTATATTCCAAAACAGTTTCCTGATTATCTAGGCATGCTTCCGTGCCACCAAGAGTGGAACCTTATT
This sequence comes from Arabis alpina, assembly GCA_900128785.1. Taxonomy (NCBI): domain Eukaryota; kingdom Viridiplantae; phylum Streptophyta; class Magnoliopsida; order Brassicales; family Brassicaceae; genus Arabis; species Arabis alpina. The sequence continues at coordinate 27,461,259 of LT669789.1, forward strand.
CAACTTGACTAAGTTCAGGCCAGTAAAAAAGTTTATGAAACTTGAGTCTATATCAGGAGGATACGTTGTGGCTTTCAAAGATGAAACAATTATAAAGGAATTTTGTTACTCACATATTGCTCAAAGACTGGCTCTTTTGAGTGGGCAACGAACCATTCAACGTGTTGTTTCCGAGAAACCTAATATGAAGACAATAGTTTTTTGCCATAATTATCCGGGTAGTTGTACATAAAGATCCAAAAGAAGCAGCAAATATATCATCTTACAAGTGAGTAAGTTGACTTAAGTTGAAAAGTGAAGCCGGAATTGCTCCACGTAATTTGTTGAAGCTTAAATCACTGGAAAACAGACATGGATTACATGGTAACGCGTTAAACCAATCATGTTTGCCAATGGACGAGAAGAAAATATCATTTTGTATTCTCTCAATGAGTTTCACAAATATTTTGTTATATAAAAGACCATGAAACAGCTTTCAAAGCATTTGATGAAACACATTGAAATATATACTCACACTTGTTGCAAACTTGAGAATTCTCCAATATTAGATGGTACTGTCCCTGTGAGATTGTTATTCCTCAATACTCTGCAACATATATCATCAATGCTAAATAATTGATTGGGGAAAACAGTTCAACAGTACATTAATTTGATCATGAATGGAGTAGAAGTCGAATCGAAGATGCCTTACAATATACTTAGAGATTTCATGTCTCTAATGAATTCAAGAGAAGAGCTTCCATTGGATATATCACCTAGCCTCCTACATTTAGAATAGGAATATGTGGAGAAAAAGAAAGAAAGAGAAAAAGTAAAAAATAATGATTCTGAAAAAAATGCAACACATACAGTTCTGTCAAAGAAGTTAAGTTAGAGAATGACGACGGTATCGGACCACTCAAACCAGTTCCGAGAATTCTCCTGCAGTAAAACATGTACCAATCGTTTAATCCTCAATTCAAATGCGATAAAGAATTTTCCACTAAGAGTAAAACTAATATAGATAATATAAATCCAAGAACAATGGAACAAGTCCATTATATAACACTATCTAGCAAGGAAATATTCTTACAAGGTAGTAAGTTTGGTCCAATTTCCTATAAAGGCTGGTATCTGACCTGTAACTTCCAGATCCGAAAGCCAACTGGTACAACATTAAGGAGAAAAGAAAATGTATTGTAATAAATAGATCACAAAAAATAGTTGTAGAAATGTAATGATAAAACTTAATAGCTTATACTCGGATTTAATATAGCTTACGCGACTTTCAGCTCCACAAGATTAGCGAATGATAAAGGTATGACCCCGCTGAGTCGAGAACTATCCATGTAGCTGTAATAGATGTAACAAATTCTTAAAAATAACTAACTGCGCAAGAATTTTGTGGTCAGTACTGCACACTAGATGATCTCGAAGGTTCATGTGTCACATCACATCTATATTATAACCAAGAAATAAATACATAAGCATTTCACAGATACACTCACATTTCCTGTAGTTTTGTACAGCTCCCAATCTCAGCTGGTATAGAACCAGAAAAGTTATTTGAACCTAAACCACTGCAAAAAAATATACATATGTACAAGAAACCATCAAAATCCTCCATAAAAAATGTGAAGACATTATCATATTTTAAAGAATGATAAAGCACCAAAAGCTTACAGTAATTCTAAATCTGTAAGCAAACCAATTTCCTTAGGAAGAGGTCCAGACAACGCATTGATCCCAAAAGTCCTACGTGATGATAAACAATTAAACATGAAGGACAAGAAAATGTTTGTTAAAAAGGCGCATTATTAAAAAGTCACCAAGAAGGTTTCATAGCCTTACATCGATTTCATTCGAGTCAGATTTCCAATTGCAGGAGGCAATGAGCCTGATAGAAAATTCTGCCCCAAGTCCCTGAAATAATAGACATGTTAGGAAGCATTAACACATTATTAAGTTGTGAATATGTGATGATCTATGTAGTAAAAGTAATCATACAGATTTGTGAGGAATTGCAAAGTCCATAGTTCTTCAGGTATAGTTCCCACAACATCTATCGCAAAAACCTTCCTGTGAAAACATAGAGAAAGAGCTCTTCAGGTTTGAGACCGTAGGTGCAACACTTAGTGGGAGAATGTAGCCCTGTTCTTTCTGAAAACGCTGCGTCCACTGCCGGCGATCAAAATTAAAACACCACCAAGACAAAAGAAACCGTCGAGGATAAAAAAAAGTTGCCGCTGCGATCACTTTCGTGGATGTTGTCGGTGTCACCATAGACGCTGAAAAAAGCAGCGTCAGTTGGAATAGTCGCTGCGACTACTTCTACGGCAACACCCGTGTCACTCTCCACATGCTTGCGTCATGAGTTAGTTAAATTTGGAGTCGACGATCGCTGCCGCAGCGTTTTGCAAAAGAACAGGGCTTGTATCCATAAAAAAGGGAAAAAGCTTACAGAGCGGTGATGCGGCAGATTGTGGAGTTGATGAAATTACAATCGCATTTGATTAGAGGGTTGTAGGCACGGTTGGTGATGGCAACGCCGTCGTCTATGGCAACGCCGGTGCAAAGCTCGCCGGTGATGTTCCATTCACTCTGCGCCTGAATCTTCCAAGTCGCGAAGATTGAGTTTAAAGCGCGCGCTGCCAATTACACTCCATATTACTATTTTTTTTATAAAAAAATTGCCATATTTCTACAAAATTTGTAAATAATGACGACAAATTTTAAGAAAATAATAATTATATAATAATGTTTCTCACTGAACAATGAAATTGTTTAATTTTAATTTTACCGTAAATTGTATTACTACAATTAAAATGTCTCAAATTCTAATATTATCAAATCCTTACATGGAATGAAACAATTTAGTTGGTAGTTATTACAATATGTTACACATTTGTTATTTCATATTAGTTATATAATATTTTATTGATGTAGTCATGAATAATTCGTAACGAAATTTTATCAGTTTTTACTTTGTAATCAATTGTTTTCATACAAAGCGTGGATCATCGTATAGTTAGTTCTTAATATAGACAAGCTAACAACTAATGAATTGATTTACCAAATGTTAATTGAAACTAACCGGAGCAAAACATACATCTTACAATCCAATTGGTTATTCGTAATTAAAATGTTGTCAAAAATGCTTTTGAAAAATCAAGTGTATGTAGTTCCGAAGAAAGTAAAATCCAAAAACGAACTAGACTTTTCGGTCCGGACAATATATGAGATTCGGTCCAAAACTCTACGATTTACTTAACCATAACAACAACAATTTTTTTTTTGGGGTCTAAATGTTAAGAACAACAACAACAAAAATTTGTTTAAAGAAGATGAAGACATACCTTCGTCGGGATGAGTAGTGGCTCTGGTTTGGTTTTGAGCTCGAACCACGTGAACCGAACCGGGAATACACAAGAACCATACGGTGAGGAGCAGACACGGAGAGACTCGTAGCCTGGACATTGAGAAGAAGATGCGAGAGAGGCAGAGGTTTTACTTTTTGTGTAAAAAGCACGAGTATATATGGTGTTGTTCAAAAAGCACGACTAGTCTACATGGTATTTATATGCATTGTTACGTTGCTAATTTTGATTTTTAATTAATGATCTAACGAAAACACACTAATCACTCATTCGTGTAGCTCACGCGCGTAGACGTAGACTTCAACATTGGCATGGCGGCTGGACCTTGACACAAAAACACCAATGGTGGTTATAATTAACTATTTTCGTCTAACGAATATACCTTTTAAAAACTAAGTTAATACGTCTGATGTAATTGATCAACAAGGCCGGCTTAAGATGTGATTAGTAACATGTGTTACCTTTTGATTTAATAATGCATACAAACAAAAATGTTAGCAACTCCCTTATAAATTAATCTAAAGTTGTAGAATTTGAGTTTTGAGTTTTGAGTTATATAATGTGTTATGAATTTATTATCTTGGTCAAAGATAAATAAACGTTTAATCATTGAAAAGTTCTTTTGATTTCTTTTCTTTGTGTCAAAATTATTGAAAACTTTGGTTTCTATTTAAACAAAATTGTTCTTCTTATCTTTTTTTTTGGGATCAAATGTTCTTCTTATCTTATCACTGATTTCAATTGATATTATTATTTTTCTGTTAATAATATAAGTCACAAAATAATAACCAAGTGGTTATTGGTTCCCATTTATCTGATAAATATAGGTCAAATATCAATTCTTTTCAAGTGTGGAATTATTTCATTATTTTCATTTGGTTATTGAAAATTATTTTATACTTTAAACTCATTAAAAATTTCGGTGAGTGAGTTATTTGGTGGTCGTACTAATGGAATGGTACAGAAACTCGGTTAAACTCCAAACACCACCTGTACTACATTTCTATTTAATTTTTGCTATGCGAATGTTACTTGTGATGTACTTCAAATCGGAGCTTAAAACTGAGTTGTTGAAATGTCTAATTGAGGATTAAATCGACTTCTCAAAAAACATCCGAACAAAATAAATTCTTGTCAAAGATTAAGAAGTATCCTAAATCATTAAATCTGATTGCAAACACAATATAAAGAAGTATGCATGTTTTTTAACCAGTAACAGGCACTAGGTTAATTCAAATTATAGTTTTGTTAAACTGAGTGATAAAATATCAATATTTATGCTAATTAAAAATACCAACAACCTGGAACAATGTAACCAAAATCTTGTACACATAATCATTCACATATCATTTGTACACAAAGTTTGTATAAACTCTCTAACCTTTAGCAAAACATTCACAAAATACAGAAGGACAAAATTTTCTTGAGCTCTCTATCTTTTTTTTTTTTTGGTCAAAGCTTTTTTAAATTAATTAAAAGATAGATTTTGCCAAACCGGTGCGGTCCGGTTCGGTATACAGAATAGATTTTGTCAATCGGTCAGCTACAGAATTTTGGTCTCGAGTGATGAACACAAAAATCGCATCAGAAAAACCTAGGCTAAGTGTGAAGATATCTCTCATGATTCCATAGCTTTCCAGATTATAACTCTTAGTGTTGATGAGCGTGATCGCTTGCTTCGATTCTGAGTAGATTGTGATGGATGGAAAGCCAATTGTTGAAGCGTGGAGGAGTACCTCTCGGATTGCCAAGATCTCCGCCATTAAAGGGCTTGCGACTTGGTGTGTTACCTGTTGTCCTGAGGCGAGGATGGTATTGTGTTTCGTCTAGATTATCTATCCAAGCCCTGCGTCTCGCATATTGGCTCTTCAGTCGGCATCTAAATAGCAAAAGACTCCCTTTTCCGGTAAAATCCGTTCCCCTTCCGTCTCGCCTAGAGTTTGTGATGTTGTCGTTTGAGCAGTTTGCCATTCCTTGGCGTCTCTGAGCGCTTTGCTAATCAATTCGTTTTCCGTGATAGCCCAGTCGTTGAAGATTTTTGTGTTTCGTGTTGTCCATAGAGACTAGAGGATCCAGGGTAGTAGTGGTCTGGATGCGATTCCCGTTGGTGGTAGAGCAACAAGTTGTTTTGAGATATTTAGTCCTGCCTCTAGATCGTGGAGGCTTTGAGGATCCAGTTGGTGTCTAAACGGTGCTAGAGCCCAAACTTGTTTGGCGTAGTTACAGTGGAAGAAGATATGGGCCAAGGTTTCATTCTCACCACACTTTTAGCAGTTGGCTTGGTTGATAACTCTTCTCTTCATGAGGTATTCTCCTATGGGTAAAGCCCCACTCATACATTTCAACAAGAAAAGTTTTAGTTTTGGTGATACATGAATCTCCCAGATGTCCTTTGTCCAGCTGAAGGTCGTAGGTTGCAGTTCCTAGAAAGGCTTAGCTAGTTCTTTTGTTGTGTGGTACCCAGACCTAGCAGTGTATTGTCCTGAGTTTTGGCCTAACCAGGCATAGCTATCGCTGGCTCCTGTCAGGCTTGGTTTTATGTTCAAAATGTCATGCTTGTAACCAGGGAGTAGGCTTTCAATCTTCTCCTGGTTCCAGGTGGATGAACCTGGTAGTAGTAGGTCCGCAACCAATAAGTTGTCGTTGGCTTCAGAGGATGAGCTCTCTATCTAATCCATTTTTTTTTGGCAAACTGACACAACAAAATCATAGCCTTAGATCGATTTCATTCGAATCAGATTTAAAATTGCAAAAGGCAGTGAGCCTAATATAAAATTTTGCCTCAAGTCCCTGAAAGAAGAGAAAAAATGTGAACTTTTAGGAACCATAAACATTACTTAAGCTTTAAATGTGTGATGATATATATAGTAAAAGTACTCATAAAGATTTGTGAGGAATTGCAAAGTCCATAGCTCTTCAGGTATAGTTCCCACAACATCTATCACATAGAAAAAGAGCTCTTCAGGTTTGAGACTGAAGTAACGCTGCCACATTCATTAGGAGAATGAATCAGATTGTGGAGTTGATGAAAGTCGCATTTGATTAGAGGGTTGTAGGCACGGTTGGTGATGGCAACGCCGTAGTCTATGGCGGCTCCGGAGCAAAGCTCGCCGGTGATGTCCCATTCACTCTGCGCCGGAATCTTCCAAGTCGTGAAGATGGAGTTTAAAGCGCGCGCTCCCAAATTCCCACCATAATATTAATTCACAACGTTTAATTTGTAAATAAGTTAGATAATATTGACATCCACATTCCTTACTAAATATTTTCTATTTTATTAGTATAAAATAAGATTTGTATTTATCAATCGTTTTCTATATTAATTTAATTTTCGCCAATTTAAATATTGTATCTGAAATAATTGTTTGTTGTTGAACTAACACAATGAAATTGTTTAACTTTAGTTTTACCATAAATCGTATTACTATAATTAAACTGTCGCAAATTCAAATATTATCAAATCCTTATAAAGAATGAAACATTTTAGTTAGTGGTTATTACCTTAATATATTTTTTTGTTATTTTTCAATGTTTTGTATATATATCATGTATAGTGTGTATTGGTAAGTATTGATGTTAGTAAATATCTCTTACATTCAACTATAACATTTTGAATAAAATTTTATATTTCGGTGGATTTAAAAACCCTAGCCGTCAGAGAGAGAGAGGGAGAGAAAAAAGATGATTTGCTTTTCTTCCCTCTCCGGTGTCCGGTACTTTTTACCGGCATCGTGAGAGGGTTGAATCTAATAGTTTCTATGTTGAACATGGGATTTGGAGAGTGTTTTTGACCAGAAAGATGTGAAATCTTTTTTCTAGGGTTTTTGGGTTATTGTGATTCTTATGTTTGGATTCAGTTTTTATGGGGTTTATCTTCCTCGTAGAAGATCTATATTTTGATTTAACTGTTTTGTTTATAGTCAATTCTGGCTATCTATCTGATTTATTTTTGCAGTTTCAAAGTTGTTCAACGGTTGCTTTCGCAAAGCTAATTCTGGAACAAAATTGACAAAGGCAATCAAAGAAGAAGATTTATCTAAATCAATAGAATTGTTGTCGTGTAATCGTAAAAGATATTGGAAGTCCGGCTGCTATTGTGGATTTGGGAACACCTAATCGTCTACTTTAAACTCGAAACAAGACCGAAACAAGATCGTTTTGGTATCGCTAATGTGTTATCAAAGTTTTTTTTCTACACATAATTTATAGTGTGGAAAATACCATTAGTTTTTCTTTGTATTTCATCTTTTGGTCTTCTTATAATATGGTTTGAATCAGATTCAATAAAACAACAAAGCGTTAAAGAAAAAAGAATAAAATTTTATATTTCAAATTTTCACCTTATTTTCTCATTTTTATTGAGATTGTCCAATATCTTCTTTCTCTTTAAACCTTCAGCCTCTTAACACTCGGTTGAACCTCAGTTACGATGCTTCAATGATTAACATCATTTAATTTATTTTTTCTTCGATTATCTCATTTACATTTTTATTCATCACTCTTATATATAAATTCATAATGTTTTGATTACTTTCTTATGAACTACAATATAAACGAAATATATTTTTATTGTAATTTTTATTTAGAAAATAAAATACTTAAATTAAGTACTCAAATAAAATACCCAAATAATCCTAAAATATGGTTCGCGTGATATATGAGCTTTACAATTTTATTTTATTTGATTTAACCATTTACAATTTGATGCTACTTCTAATAATTCATTTACTTGTTTTTAGTAGAATATAAGTAGCTTGATGGTTCAATATCCTTGAAAGTTAAGACTTTTTTGTCTACAATTTGATAGTTCAAGCTTTTTGACATTTTCAGATTTAGATGACATTTTGAAACTTCGAGATTTAAATGACATTTTGAAAATTGAAACTTTTTTTGTCTATAATTTGATAGTTCAAGCTTTTTTTGATATTTTCATCTTCAATATTTAGCGGGTTCCAATTATTATGACACAGTAAATAAAATTTAGTGGTTGATTTAGTAATCCACCACAAACCATAGAACACTGTACAAGGGAGTTTTTCGATTCTTTTTGTCATTCGCTTTTTATTTATTTATTATCATAACAAAGCTTTTAATTAAACCCGGCCTTAACCGGTAAAAATCATTACACTCGTTCTCCTACCTACTTAATAACGTATGGTTATTTACCTTAGATTTAGAAATGTACGTTTTGTGGCAGAGAGAGAGCAATTTTATTTTCTTGGGCTATAAAATATTCCATGATAATTCGCTTGTTTTCATAATATCTAATATAATATTTTTTCTCAAAAATTTGGTCTGACCAATAAAAGCTTGTCAAAATAATATTTAAGCATCTCATAACATTTTTAATGAATTTGGAATAAAAACAAGAACATAATCTTTTGATCTTGAAGCAATTTAAGCTAAATACACAAATATGTTACCTTAAATTGTGGTAAAAAATGGCTTGCACAAATATGTTACCTGATTGTGGTCAAACGTGGTTTGTATTGGTAAACTCATTAGTTCCATTTATTAAATACAATCAAACCATTGTTATATTTCCTAAATATATTAGAGTCTTACATTGTTCAAATTGGTGTCTTGAATACATATATATATTTTATCAAATTAAAATAAAATTAAACATTGTATTGTAATTGACTTTCCAAAATCAGATAGATTTAGAATTAACTCAATTTCCTACACAAATGTCGTAAATTTTTGACTTGATTCTTAGTTTCTTACCAAAACACATGCATGTCCCCACATATTATATATTATTATATATATATCAAATATAGAGAAGATCAAGAGTAAGAAAATGGCTTCTCCTTTAGTGTTGATATTCTCTCTTTCACTACTTTGTCTCCATGGAAGGTACCTGTCTTTAACGGTATGTGAAGATTTTATAAGTATTTGATGTAAACTTATACTATATGGTAACTTTAATTTTTTAATAAAAAATTATTATATTAGCAGCTCCAAGAACCTGAATTCGAATGAGTTGAAATCTACAAACAACTTTCACTACAACATCTTTTACTCAAAAATCATCAAATCCAAGTATATGTTTATATATTTACATCTTTGTATTGATTTAACACCTCTAAAAGTTGCCATTGTTGATTAATTGTAAGTATGTTTTGTTTGTTACATGTGATCACCTAGATGAGACCAAGTGATATATCATGGTTTTTACCATCTTTTGGCCATGATTTAACCCGGTTTTATCGAGTCTTTTTGGTATTTTTCGAGTGTTTTACAGTCTTGGCAGGTTCGTGTATGATTGGAGCTTAATTGGTGATTATGGAGCATTTTGGAGCATCAAGGAAAGAGCAGCTGAAGTCGCGAGGACGGATTTTCAATTACCGTCAGATTGGCGCGTCGATCGACGGAATCACGTGTTCGTCGATCGACGGAGGAAACTGTTTCGCGAAGGAAGAGGAATTTTCCAATTCTGAAGATTTCCTTTTTACCCCAGAAGTTCCAGAAGTTAACAAATAAAGCCCAGCCCGAATCCTATCCTATAAATACCTAGTTTTCTTTTAGTTTTCATTAAGCTTTCTTTTAATTCAAAGACCTAGAGTTTCAGAGAGATTTTGAGAGTTAGGGAGACAAGTTTTCAGACCATTCAGATTGCTTCGAACCCTTCTGTATCTCTTTCTCTATCTTTATTTAATGCAGTATTATTCAGTTATCATGTTATTCGTTTCCATGTCTGAGTAGTTTGCTTGTTAGGTTTAGGGTTTTTCAAAGGAATTAAGATGAATTGTTAGAATTGAATTCATGTTAGGATTATCTATTGGTTCTTCATCTAGAATGCAATAACCCTGATTTAGGATTGATCACCCTTAATTAGATATCTTAGGTTGATTAATTAGAAGCGGAAGCATCAATTGATAACCTGACCATAATCTTAGATGAGCAAAATCACTTATTCTCAAAGTAATTTGGTTTAGGGATTTTGTGAACAAGTGAAACCTGAACTTTAATGCTTGCATAAATTGATTGATTTTACAAAGGAATTTGGATTTCTAGGGTTTATGCATAGATAATTAATTCAACGGAAGTCGTTTAATTTTACATTAGAGTTTCAAGTTCAAGAACGGTTCTTCATTAAAATCCTGACAGTTTATTAATTCTACAATTTATCTTTGCCTGCGAATTTCCCGAAAACCTAGCTTTTGTTTAATTGAATTCTTAAAACCAACAATCTCTTTTTGTTTTGAATTGTTTCTTGTTTTTACTTTACTTTATTCGCTTAGCTCAATTCGAAGTCATTTATCCTATCGTTTGATTTGACTCCCAGTGATTCGACCCCTACTACAATTGACCTCTTAATTTGAGAGAGTAGCTCAGGGTAAATTTGAGCATATCACCAAGCGATGAAGTCTTAGCCATGTTATCGATTGATGCATCATCAGAATATTTATCTAAAGATTACTTGGTAGCAGAATTCGATGTACCAAAAGAAGGATGTCCTAAAGGACAAATACCAATCCATAAACCAAGAAACTCCAATTACACCGAAAAAAAATTTCATTCTAATTTCTATGAAACTCTTGGTGAACATGTAAATTATCTAAATTTGTTATAATTTTTCTATATGATTCAAAACCATTTTATGTGTATATTTATATTATAATGTATATATATAGGTTGCTTTAATTAAAAAAATTGAACCCATCCCATGGCGTGGAGCATCAACATGGGTTGGTGTTTACCAACCTATATTGGCTAAGGAACAGCTCAGTATGGTTATGCTTTGGCTCGAAAATGAGTATAATCACCACCTCAACACCATCAAGTTTGGTTGGGCTGTAAGATTTTTTTCTTTTGAAATCATATTATATGTTAAATTAAAGATAAATAATCAAATGATTACTGCATCATATTGAACAAAGTTGTTTTCAACATATATAATTGGATTCCTCCTTGTCTTGGTAGATTCAAACATACATATCATAATCTTGATTTATGATTTATAAAGCCTAGATTTTAATTATTATATGTTGATTTTAACTTATAGGTACATCCAGAATTATATGGCGATCATCTTACAAGACTTACTGCATATTGGAGTGTGAGTAACAATTTGTATATATTTATTGCAGTAAAGTATGGGTTTTTAAACTTTCTAATATTTATATATATATGAGTTTTTCTTTTCCAACCACATATAATTTTGCAGAAAGAAAATAGTGACGATGGGTGTTACAATATAATATGTAAGGGTTTTGTTCAAGTCCACTCGAAGGTCTTTCTTGGTGCTCCTTTTAGAAACATCTCTGTGGCTGGAGGCCAACAATATAACGTACGTCTCGCAATCAATCAGGTATTAAAAAAAATACATCTTACTAGATTCATATAGTTTAATTTACCAAAATCAAACTTTCATTAATTTTGTGATTTTATCGACGTATACTAGAATTAGTTTTAATTGGTGAATATTATTTCTAAAATCAATAAACAGGAACCAAAATTCAAATTAAACACTATTAGATAAAACTTGTGAGATGTCTTCCTATATTCACGTATAGTTTAATTTATCATATTACATTTATTAATATTTTTGTTTTCTTCGATTGACATAAATAATAGGATCCGAAAACGCAAAATTGGTTACTAACAACCGGAAAGTTCTTCCTAGGATATTGGCCAAATGAAATTTTACCGTATTTAATCGATGGAACAAAGGAAGTTCGGTACGGTGGATACACGACTACACCTGCTGTAAACAAGGGACAATACGAGATTGATAGCCCACCGATGGGAAACGGGAATAAACCTCTACATGATGAAATGAGTCTAAAGCATACTTGTTACATGCATTTTGTAAAACATGTGACACAAAATTATCAAAGTGTCGACATTGATTCTAACAAAATTACCGTGGAGGCTGACTGTATGAAATGTTACGATGTGAATTATCTCGGTAATTGGGGCTCTCGTCATCGACAAACTTTTACATTTGGTGGACCAGGTGGTTGGTGTGATCTGTCACCTTTATTATAATAATATTCTATTTCGATTTAATATGGAGAGCCTTTTAATATATCTATACAATCCAATAAACAAGTATTTTGAGTTTTAAAATCCCAAATCAACTTTAATATGTATTTTTCTTTTCAAATCTTATTTTTTCATTTGGTAAAAAAATGAAAATCTTAACAATGGTAGAAGTAGAAGTAGAAGTAATACTGGTGTGACAAAGTCAACGTTGTATGAAGACTGAAGATCATTATAACGATACAATTTGTAACTATGTCAAATACTCAAAACATCCTCTGAATTAATTTTCATAAATGTCCCAATCAGTAATTAATTTTTGTAATTGAATTGCACTCACACTCACACTCGCACTATCAAACACTAACAATAATTCAAAGGATGTTTTTCTTTGTCATATATGCAATATTTTCTTCTACAATGTTCTCTACATTTTGATTCTTACTCCTCTCTCAAAGTAGTTGAGGACCTTTAGTCTCAACGATGCTTTGGTATCTTACACTTAACATAATTAGATAATTTCATACTTAAAAATAATTGAAGTTGGCTCGATGAGGTCCACTTTAAAAACTTTGATGAGTGGACCCATTAGAGCATCATTATCCATGAGCTTTTACCTCATCTCAAAACATTAAACAAATACAAAAATTAAGAAAATGATGAAAGACTAAAAATGGTCTCAATGCATGGAGACTAAAGAAATCCATATTTGAGACTAAATCCTACGTGTCATATGCTAGTTGGTTTACTTTTTCTTTATTTAATAACATAATTTACATATATTAAAAATATTAATATTGAATTACTTTAAAGAGATCTATGTCATCTCTTCAATAATGATGTTCTTAGAGGCTAAAACAGAGTTGCTGAAATGTCTAAGCGCGTATCGAATTGAGGATTACAAAGACTTCAGAAAAAACATCCAAACAAAATAAAATTTTGTCAGAGGTTAAGAAGTATCATAAATCATTATCCCATAATAAAGAAGTATGCAAATCAATTATCACATGATACAATGCATGCTTTTATCCAGTAACATCTGCGCTAGGTTAATTCAAATTATAGTTTTGTTAAACTGAGTGATAAAATATCATTATGTATGTTAACTGAAAATACCTATACACATAATAATTCACATATCATTTGTACATAAAAGTTTGTATAAACTCTATATAACCTTTAGCAAAACCTCCACAAAATACAGAAGGACAAAATTTCTTTGAGCTATATATCTAATCCATTTCGTTTTGGCAAATTGACACAACAAAATCATGTACATAAAAAGCAAAAGACGAATATACCCTTTTAGACATGGTAGACCATACCAACTTCTAATGTAGACGCATGAGGCGAAGTAAGTGCGGTTCTTGGACCCCTAGTGTTCCTCCTAAGAAACTCGTATCCAACGTTAATGGCGAGTCTCTTGACTAATCCTGAACCATGCTTTGCTTGCATGTAAGCGTTTCCCATTATATACGCCACGCCTCCCTCACGCGCCTCTGAAAGCTCCATTAACTCCTCCCTCGTCTCCTTCTCTATCTTCGGAGTCTCCGGCACGAGGAACCTCACCCTCTTTTTGATCTTACTCTTCTTCTTCTTTGGCGGCTTCGGTGATCGGATTTCTGACGTCCCTGGCTTGTCAGGGTCGTCATGATCGCTAACGTCATCGTCGTGATCCTCAATTCCTTTCATGTATGTGGAACAAGTTCCAACGACGGACATTCTTTCATCCTCTCCATTGGTCTCTGCATCATTGGCAGTTGCTGTTGCAGCTTCGGAACGGATAAACTCGGCGATGCTACAAACTAGATCGCCTTCAAATTCGATGTCGTCTTTGTGAACATCACGGTACCCGTAGCGTACGATGCAACGGTACATTCGGAACTGTTTTGGGCCGACGCGGCCGACTAGAAACCGTTCCTCAGGACGGACATGCGGGACTGGTACGGATTTGACGCAGAGGAAGACGAGAACCTGGTGGAAGGCAGGGAGGTTGGTGACGAAATGAGAGAAGATTGCAGGGACGCCAGATACGAGTTCAGTGTGGATGAGTCCAATGCCCCGGACACGTGCAATTCCGAGGGTTTGACCAAGGCTGAGGAGCCAGTTAACTGAGACTTTGTTCTGGACGTCAAACTCGTAGCGCTTGAGGGTTCCGTAATGCCACGTGCACATCGCGGCTAGGAAGCAAAGGGAGAGGGCGATTGGGACCCATGCGCCTTCGAGGAATTTGATTAGGGAAGCCGAGAAGTAGAGAGATTCAATTGTGCCAAAGAATACGACGAATGCGATTGCGAAGATGACACTCTTGTGCCAGCAGAGTACAATCACTAGTGACATTAAGCACGTTGTCACCAACATAACGGTTATAACCGCCAAACCTTAAGAAACAAAACAAGGCTAGTTAGCAATGATAAGTTGATAACCTAAAGACTAAAGAGAGAGGATATGATTGTGTTATATACCTGAAGCATTACCCAACCGCTTGGTGTCTCTGAAACCAATGGTGACAGCTAAACAAAGGATCATCAATATCCAGTTGATCTCAGGGATGTAAATTTGACCGTGGATTTTTGACGACGTATGAACGATCTTCACTTTGGGGAAGCATCCTAATGCAGAGCACTGTTTGATGATCGAAAATGTTCCAGTGATTATGGCTTGACTTCCAACAACAGCAGCGAGTATGGCAATCACAAGAACTGGCCATCTTAGTTTCTCTGGTACAGATACATAAAACCCGACTTTGTATTCAGTTTCGTAAACATGATGCTGAGAGAGATAGGCTGCTTGTCCCATGTAGGCCAGTATCAAGGACGGGTAAACAAGTGACGTAAAAGCAATCTGCAACAAGAGTACAATCATCTCAATGAAACTTATAAGACGAAAAACGAATGTAAAGAAGGCTAATAATCGAGAAGAGAAAAATGTAAAAACCTGGATTGAGAGTTGAGAAAAATGACCGAGATCCGCAAACATTGCTTCGGAACCTGTAATGCAGAGCAAGATCCCACCAAGAGACATCCAACCTTTACTTTGAGTTTTCTTGAGGAACTTGTACATGTAATAAGGAGAAAGTGCTTGATACACTTGCGGGTTCCAGTGAATTATGTTGTAAACACCGATGGTGCTGATGCACATTAACCACAACAGAATCACTGGGGCGAACAAGAACCCGACCCTGTGCGTACCGTAATGCTGGAGTGCAAACAAACCTATCAGAATTATACAAGCAGCAGGGACTTCTATATCTGCATAAACAAAACCAAAAACAGAGAAAAAGTTTAAAACAATCACAATAGGTAAAGGTCAAAAACTTAAACGACTACAAGAGTCGTTGAACACGACAGTTGCGGATGTAGAACTCAATAAAGTAGAATGTAGAGTCAACGAGTCGACGATGACACAAAGATCCAAATATTTTGGAGTAGATGAGAATTTTCAGGGAGAAGACCAACGTGTAAGTTTGATACCAATACATATCCACTTGATGTTCAAAGAACAATCCAAACACCTATTCAATACCGTGGGCCATCAAAAAACCGAAAGCGATGTACATGACCCGAAAAAACGTGATGGAGTTGTGATAATTAATTCGCGTTACGTGCAAAACTCTATCAAGCAATCTAACATACAGATGGTGGGAACAAAGGGCTCCACGGTTGCGTAAAGCAAACCGAGTACATTCAAAATGATTCTAATGATAACTCTTAAGAGTCTTAAACCCAACCAAAATCATCCATGAACTAACCATAGTGTTCACAACAATCACCAAGATTATTATTTGAGATTAAGACAGGCAATGAAACTAATCAAGAATAGTGAAAAACAACAACTCACACTTGTGATGCTCCTTAGACATTGAAAGCTCAACACCTGATACTGCAGAGAAAACTGTACACACACCAAAAAAGTGAACAGTAACAAATCAGTGATCTTGTCTTTGTCAAAAGACAGAACAAGTCAAAGGACAACAAAATTTACCAGAAATCGCAGGAGTAAGAACACCATCACCAATAACCATACAAGTACCAATCAAAGCAAGAACAAGCAAAATCTTCTGCAAAACTCCATGTTTCTCAAGAGTAGATTTCAAACTCGCAGCAAAACCCGTCTGAGGAACATCACACGACCCAATAGAATCACTCTTATACTCAATAAGCTGCTCATCCGCCAGCTGGCAACTCGGTAACGAGTTAACTCGTGCGTGTCGACATAAAAGCGAGTAAAGAGCAAAAGTACCACCTTCACCATTATCATCAGCTCTAAGAACTATAAAAACATATTTAAGCAAAGGAACAAGAGTGATTGTCCAAAAGATAAAAGACAAAACACCAAAGATCTCTTCGTTGGATTCAGTGTGTTCAATGTCTTCAGCGAATGTTGATTTGTATACATATAATGGAGATATACTCAAATCTCCGTATACCACACCTAAGCTTTGATATGCTAATGTCAATACTGTTCTCCATGATTCCTTCTGTAATAAAATAAAAATGAGTTTTTTTCGATGATTACGAAGACTGATCTCAAAATCTTAAAGATTGGTTTTTTTTGTTTACTTACCTTGATTGTGTTGTGGTAATTACTTGATTCAATATCCATGATGGTTTTTTTTTAAGTAGATTTAAGGGTTTGACAAGTCCATTGAGATCTAACAGAGAATGGGTAAGAAGGAAAATGCGAGAAAATTGTGTATGGTGGTTTCTGGAATTAGAGGAGAAAGGTGAGATTTTTAAGAGAAAGATTGTGACTTTTTTGAAGTTGCTTACTTGTGAGAATTGAGAAAGAGAGATTTTGTTTTTCGGCTCTTGAGGAGATGAATAAGGACTAAAGAGGTGTCAATATTCAGATATTCACATATATATATATATATATGCGTTTACTGAAACAACTTTGATTATTAGTCAAAGTTTATATGGTAAGATATTTATTTTATATGATAAGAATTATTTATTTTCTTCGAATATGTATTGTAATTAATAAAAAAATGTGAAGAGTGAAAAAAGGGAATGAGAAAGTGTGGTGATTTGATAAGTGGGATGTCGATTCATATAATCTAAGCTTTTTATAAAGTGATTATTATCACATAATTTCAAAAAGAAAATGTTTATGTTCAAATTTGAAGACAAAATTATAAAGTGAGAGGAAAAAGAAGAAGAGAGAAAAGAGAAGTTATTATTGTTGGTTGTATTTAGTCAAACCCACTTTAATTCATTTACTTGGGATTCTATTGTTTGATTTTAGTGTTACTTAAATTGTTTCAAATATTGGTTTGAATGTGATATTGAAAAAAGTGTAATATCTCCAAAAATAAAATAAAAAGACCAAGGAAAAATGGTCAAATTTATTTTTGAATAAGAAAAAGTTGAATGTAAAACATGAGAATGTTGCAAACCCATGGATCTTGTGTTTAAGTCCAAGCTATAGAGTTTGACACATGTTTTATCCGTTACCTAGTTAGTTTCAATATGATCTCTTTGAGTTAATGAAAGTGGTCATTTGAAGTTTATAAATGTAGCATGCTTTTCCCAATAGTCCTACATGTTGACATCTTCAAGCTTAAAAGAAGGATATTATAGTGAAAAAAGACCAAAGGAGAAAAGTACAGTTTATTTTTCTATTAACCAAAAATTGAATGCAAAACATGTAAATGTTGCAAACCCACGGATCTTATCTTCATCTAATTAGTATTATTGAAAGTTAGGTCCAAGCTATAGAGTTTGACACATGGTTTATCCGTTACCTAGTTAGTTTCAATATGATATGTTGGTATTAATGGAAGTGGACATTTGTAGTCGTAAACGTTATAATTTACCTAATTAATTTCATATGATACATTTGTGAGTTTTAATTTATAACTAACTGAAAACGGATAAGTTGAATTTGAATATATGAGATTATTGGGAAAAGCATGCTACATTTTTTATACTTTTATAAAGTGTATATTCCCTCCGTTTCATATTAGTTGTCATTCTACGCTTTTTATTTTGTATCAAATTAGTTGTCGTTTTACATTTTCAATGCAAATTTATGATTGATTTTCCGATTTTATCCATACTCTTTTAGCTTATTAACTACACATATCAAATGAAAAACACATTAATTAGGTGTAAAACAGATTTTTTAAATGTTTTCTTAATTGACGTGAAATCACCTAGAACGACAACTAATATGCAACGGAATGAGTATTAAATATTAGTTGGTTTTCTAATATTTTGCACTCACTTGAAACAACAATAAAAACGATAAAATTGGTACTAGTTTGAGAACATTTGGACTCACAATGGTTGATATCCTAATTATAAATTTTCAAATTTTTGATAACATAATTATTCTTTATTATTTTTTTAAAGCTAGTGTCAAAAACTTGAAAATATAAATTTATTTTCAAATTAAATACTTTTCTAAATTTTTTTTTAAAACATGTAACGTCGTTGAAATGGTTACAGTCCAATTAAATTTACTAATCAATATTTTATGAGTTTATTTTAATATGTTACTTATATTTTAAAACATACAAGTTTTTTTTTTCAATTAAAACATACAAGTTAATCTTTATAATTTTGAAAATTCAATAGTTTTTTTCAGCGAAAATTCAATAGTTAAATGTTTGTTGTATCATACAATAATTAAACGGAAAACATGAAAATATAGCAAACCTAGCAGATGAAACATTGAGTTATCTCGTTCTGGCTATCTAATTAATTTCAACTACTTACTTTTGTTAAAACTTTTATCTTATGACATTTTCTTTAGATGAGAAATGTTAAACCATGTAACCTAAAAAAACAAATGTAAAACCCACTCAAACCTTATAATTTGGTCTAAATGGTAACGGTTGAATATGCAGAATATGCTGAATTTTGAGTGATTTCTTGCGGTATCGGGCTGAACAATATCAAACTTAAATGGTAACCGTGGGATATGAAAAATTTGCTGAATTTGCTGAATTTTTTAAAATGTTGATAAACTTATGAACAAATTAAATGACATTTTGATAAATACTCATTATATTCCTAAAACAATAATTTTCTTATTTCCTAAAATATTATCTAGTAAAATAATTTTTAAATCATATTATTCAATTTTAGATACATATATAAGTAGTTAGTTAGTAAACTGATAAAAAAAATTATTGTACACAATTTTAAAATTCATAATTTATGATATAATACTTTACTACTAAAATTGAATTACTTTTCAGTAAACTCATTTAAAAATACTACAAATTAATCTAGAATAATAACGTTTTTTTAATGACCATACAACTTAATAATCTATAATAAAGAAAATAACCTATATATTATACTTATGTAGCATAAACAAAAAAATGAAAACATCAAATGACCATACAACTTAAAAATCTATAATAAAGAAAATAACCTATATATTATACTTATGTAGCATAAACAAAAAATAAAAACATCAAATGTCTTTCTTCTCTTCAATAAATGTCTCACAAAGATAAGAAAAATTATTATTCCAATACATATTTAAGAATGAGGTTAGACAATTTTTAATTTTGTTGGCAATTTTTGTCTTCTAGTTATAGTTCTTTTTTTTTTTTTTGGTCAAACTTTTTTCCATTAAAACTTAAACTGGGCTAAGCCTAGTAGAGGCCCAACTAGAGAACAGGGAGTGTTTTGCAATTCTATCTAATTCACTATTACATGATCGAGGGGTTGAAACGAAGGAGACGATGTCGATGTCCTTTGCGATCGAGTTGATGTCCTTTGCGATCGAGTTGATGTCTTGAATGATGCCGTAGATTTCGATATTGGAGCCTCCATTGTTGATAAGGGAGATTAGTTGACTTGAATCGGAGGGGATGCTAACTTTTCGTAGGTTCCGGTGTCGGAGTTGAATTAGGGCTTCTCGAAGTGCGAGAGCTTCTGCCATTAGAGGGCTACCAACATGCTCAGCGAATCCCGAACCTTGGATCGATGTGGTAATTGAACCTTCCTTCATACTCCATCCAAAACCAGCTCTCCTTAAATCCCCTCGATATGTTGCATCCGTGTAACATGTCAGGTTCCTCGGCTGTTGAAAGTGTTGGTTGGTGTTTGGTTTGATCTTAGTAGCCGCGACTGAGGTTTGTGCATCAATCCACTCCTTTGCGTCTGTTATAGCTTTATTAATGGTTTCCTCCTCCGAAAAGCTTCGATTATTGAACAACTTATTGTTCCTCGCTGTCCAAATATTCCACAGGATCCACGGGGTTAGAGGTCCTTCTGAAATCCCAATTGGAGGGAGGGTTACTAACCTTTTTGTCAGTGAGAGCCCAGCATCAAAGTCTCTGATCTCACGAGATATCACTGCCTCCTGAAAAGGAGCTAAATCCCATACTTTTTGGGCATAAGAGCAGTGGAAGAGGAGATGGGAGATTGTCTCATGTTCACCACAGTGGATACACAGTGAGTCAACATCAATTCCTCTATTAGTTAGCTGCTCACCCACTGGTAAGGCTCCATGAACACACTTCCATAAGAAGAGTTTCAGTTTTTGTGCCCGTATGCAAATTCCAGACTGATGAGATCCAGTTGAATTCAGGTTCAATGCTATTTTTTGGGGTTGTGGCCAGGCTCTTGGCAAAATGGTATCCTGTTTTAGCAGAATAGATTCCAGAAACATGGCCAAGCCAAACAAACATGTCTTCTGCGTCTGTCAGACTCGGTTTCAGCTGCAATATAGCCTCTTTGTGTGTTGGTAAGAGGTTATTAATCTTCTCTTGGTCCCATTCTTTCGTAGCTGGTACTAGCAAATCACTAACCTTTCTCTCTATGTCTGAGAAACCTGGTGGTCCCATAGGGAAATTAGGTTCTTTAAGGGACAGCCAAAGATCCCTCCAGAGGTTGGTGGACTTACCATTGCCAATAACTCTCCCCAGATTCCTTTTCAGTAGGTTTTTGCCGATCATAATACTCCTCCAACCATGGGAGGCTGAGTTTGGTGTGTAGCTGTCCAAGAAGTTTGGTATTTGCAGTATTTCCCATATAGAATTCTGGCCAGCAAACAGTCCGGGTTAGTGATAATTCTCCAACTAACTTTAGCTAGCAATGCATCATTAAAGCATTATATATCTCTAAACCTAAGACCCCCATCTCTTTTACTCCTTGTTAACTTTTCCCAGGACAACCAACACATTCCTTTTTTCTCCATACTAGGATCCCACCAGAATCGAGTGAGAGCTGATTGAATTCTTTTACTTAAACCCTCAGGAATTTTGAAGCATGACATCGTATAGGTGGGCATAGCAGCAAGGACCGATTTGAGTAAAACCATTTTACCTGCAGGAGAGAGGAACTTGGAGGACCAGCTGACTGCTTTCTGTCTAATGCGGTTCACAATCAAGCTGAAGAGATCTTTCTTCTTGCGTCCAAAGTGTTCCGGGAGGCCCAGATACTTGCCTACACCTCCTTCCTTGGGGATAGATAAGTCAACTTTCACTCTTTCTCTCATAATATTAGGCGTTTTGGAGGAAAAAGTAACAGCTGATTTATTACAGTTGATTTGTTGACCAGAAGCTGACTCATACTCTTTAAGTATCTTGTGTAGAGCTTGACAGTTTTGTATACTTGTTCTACAGAAAAACATAGTGTCATCAGCAAATAGCAAGTGGTTGATCGGAGGATTTCCTTTTGCGATCTTTATTCCAGGTAAAGTACCATCTATCTGAGCTTTCCTGCATAAATCAGAGAGTACCTCGCTGCAGAGGATGAAAAGATAAGGTGATAGAGGATCACCTTGTCTGATTCCTCTAGTAGGTATTATTGAGCCTTTAGATGTCCCACTCAGTAGAAAGGAGTATGACACAGTAGATACGCATTCCATAATCCATGTGATCCACCTTTTGTGGAAACCAAACCTTTCTAGAACTGCTTTAATGAACTCCCACTCAAGTCTGTCGTAGGCCTTACTATTGTCAGTCTTAACTGCCATTGAGCATCTTTTCTTTGCAGCTGATGCCTTCAAGAAATGCAAGACCTCATGAGTGATCAATATATTATCTGTTATAGCCCTGCCTTTGACAAAAGGAGATTGATTCTCAGAGATAAGTGTTTTCAACACAGGTTGCAGTCTCTTTGTTAGGATCTTTGTTATGGTTTTGTAGTAGACACTGCATAGGGCAATAGGTCTATAATCTGGCAAGACTTTTGGACTGTTTATTTTGGGGATAAGTCTGATATGTGTCTTGTTTATTGATTCCTGCAGGTTTCCAGAGTTGAAGAACTCTTGGATTTCCTCTACCATCGCCTGTCCAACAGTGGACCAGTTGGATTGGAAAAACCCAGCGCTGAAGCCATCAGGTCCAGGTGCTTTATCCGCATGGATAGAGAACACCGCATTCTTAATCTCTCTCGCAGTAGGCTCTTTGATGAGCTTCAAATTTGTGTCATCTGAGATGGTTTTATTCGGAGCCTTATCCACAGTTGCAGATCTATCTCCTGGTAATGTGGTAAATAGCTTCATGAAGTACTCTTGTATGACCTCAGTAATCTTTTCTTCTTCATAAAAGCATTCTCCTTCAGTATTCTCAATAACTGCAATCTTGTTTATTGTTCTTCTTGCTTTTGTAGTCGCATGGAAATAGCCAGAATTCCTATCTCCGGATTTGAGCCAGAGCTGCCTGCTCCTCTGCCTCCAAAAGGATTCCTCTAGCTGGTAAGCATGAGTCAGCTCCTTATTAATGTTTTGGATCAAGGTTGCTGAGGTATTGGGATCTGACATTGCTCTCTCCAGTTCTTCCCTTTTCCTTGCTATTTCTTTTTGGCTGTTTTGAAGCTTTTCTTTATTCCAGATGATAATGGCTCTCCTACATGAACTGATTCTTTGTTCGATGTTTTGGTTTTGTTTAGAGTACCAAGCCACCGCAACTAATCTCTTTATCTCAGTGTTGTTTTGTAGATTCCTGTCAAACCTAAAGAGCCCTTTTGATTTTTGGATCTTATTGGAGAGGTAAGACACCAGAGGCCGATGATCAGAGCCTTCAAAATTCAGATACTCACTATGAGCTGAGGGGAATTGATCAAACCATTCACAGTTAGCCATTGCTCTATCCAGCCTACATAGCACAATATGTTTTCCTCTTTGACCTCTCCAACTGAGAAAATTCCCTGAATGTTGTAGATCATATAGGTCACATTCAGAGAGAAGTGCTCTGAAGTCTCCAAAGGTTCCTTCAGCTCGAATAGAACCTCCATGTTTTTCAGTGTTATCTAGGATTTCATTGAAATCGCTTGTTAAAAACCAGGAGGAGCCTCTAGTTGCAGCAATAGAACTTATTTGTTCCCAGACTCTTTTCCTCTGTGCCTGATCTGGTTATCCATAAACAAAGGTAATGAAAAAGCTATTTCCTTTATATTTTATTCTTGTATCAATCAGGTTATGATTTGAGAAAATAATTTCTATTTCTACTTCTTGTTTCCAGAGAAGAGCCAAACCTCCACCTCCATGTCCATGTGGGCTCACTAAGAAAGTTGAAGTGTAGGGGAGATGGCTCAGGTCTTTGAGGACAGTTTCATCTGGATTTTTCGTCTCTGATAGGAACAGTATTTCCGAGGATATACTTGACTGTAATCCCTTGATCCGCTAGATTGTTGTGGGAGTCCCCAATCCACAACAATTCCAGCTTATTATCTTTAAGGAAGAGGATGATGTGGATTGTGAAAATCCACTTGGCCCGCATTTCTTCTCCTTGCTGATTGAGGAGTTGATTCTTGAGGCATCATAGGCTGGTTTGTAGGGACAATGTAGCCTTGTAGCCCTACTTGCTCTTCAACATCCTGGTTAGTATCCCTTTGTATGCTACCTCCTTGTTGCGGTGAGTGTCCAGTAGATAATCGTTGTTCTTGTCATTGCAGGGATAAGGACACTGGGAGGGATTGTGCCGCTGGTTGAGGCTGCATTTAACCCTATAACCTGATAGTTCTCCATAGCAGGTTTTTGTTTAGTCTTGGTCTTTTTTCTTGAAGTTGTAGTCTTTTTCATGGAGGGAGATGAGTTCACTTGTAGGGCATTTCTTTTCCTAGAGTTTGCACCATGTAGCTGCATTGGAGAAGTACCTTTTCTCTTATTCAGTGGGGGTCTGCCTCTCTTCTTCTTCATCTCCATATTGTTGTTCAGTTGAGGTAAGTCTTGTAACTCAGCCTCCTGTTCATTAAGTATTTCTTTTTGGATGTTTACCTGCATAGGATTGTATGCTCTCCTCATTTCTTCCACTATTACCAGAGGAGGGAATTGGGAGGCTGACACAATGGCTTCCGTTGTTGCCTCCATCAATCCTACTGCCTCTCCTTCAAATACTCTCTGGTGCCTAGCTGATTTCTCCACCTGGTTATCAGTGCTACAGTATTGTACAGTCACTTCCTGGAGTTGGGCCATCACTTGATTTGTGGATAGTATGGGATTTGGGAAGTCTACTTCTGCAAGGTTCCTTTCCAAAGGTGGCCACCTCTGTCTGCTAGGACCAGATGGTGCCCCCCTTCTAATGGTAAGGTCTACATCTTTCTGCCTCCATATTTGGACTGGTATTTGGTTCTCTTGTTGAGCTTGGTTTTGATAAGTACTTTCACCATTGTTTCTATGTAGGTGTTGAGGAGGTGGACTTAACCTCAGTCTATGATTAGAGTGTGATTCAGTTGTGTCTCTCTCATAAGTTTTGAGTGTTCCAGAGCCCTCAGCAGGAGCTACCTTTTCTCTCCAAATAGGCAGCACAGGTCTAGGAGGCATCCTGGACGATAGTCTCTCTCCAAATAGGTTGCCATGTCTGTCACGCCTTTCTTGGTATACTCTTGGAAGAGTTTCAGTAGGAGTTCTGATCCTTTGAGGGGATCTGCCATCTTTAGAGGTTGAGATTAAAGTCATTTCTTTGCTTCTTTTAGGTTCCTCTTGAGAGATCTTAGGGCATTCATCAGATGAATGAGTGAGGCAAAAGCATTTGTGGCATAAACTTTGAAGCCTTTCATAGTCTAAGGTAACCACCGCCTCTTCTCCATGGTCAAACTCAATTATGGTTTCTTGAATGAGGGGTTGTAGTCCATTAATGATGACCCTTATACGTGCAGTAGTTCGAGAAAGCTCTAGTTTCTCAAAGGTTCCCAGGGCTTCTCCAATATCTTCTAGCATTTGTGGCTTACAGTAGTGGAGGGGAATACCTTTTAAGGAGACCCATAAAGGTATCAGGGATGGGAACGTAGGTGAGATGACCGGTTTCCATCTTTGAAGGATAATCATCCAGCTAGAGTAGTGGTATGGTCTCTCATCAAGGATCTTGAGTAAGTCCTCCTCATTAGTGAATCTGAACTGAAACACTCCATTCCCCATATCAGCTCCCGTTGTAGTTCCCTGGAGTTCCCATTTTCTTGAGAAATAGGTTATCATGGACCAGACTCTCTGGATCCTAGGATTTGTGAGCCTTCCTATCAAGGTAAGCTTGTTATCCTGGACTAGATCTGAAGTGTCCATTCTAGGAGCTCTGATGCGTATCTTAGGAACGTCAATGTCTTTGCTGATAGCCTTTCCTTTCTCTGCGTAGGTGAAACGGCGCGCCATGGAGATGTTGGTTAAAGTTTGGCTAAGAAGAGATCTTCTAGTTGCCTAGTTGAGTTCGCAGCAACAATATAACCTGCAGAGTATCCTTTTGAGTTTCCTGTGGTGAAGTTTAGAGAGAGATGGTAACCCTAATAGTCGAAGGCTAGGTTCCGGTTAACCCAAGGTCACCGTCGGCCCACCTGAAGCTCGTCGGAATAGGGTTTATTCTCAGATGGAGTTTATTTTTGGTGGGAAAAAGTTGGTGAAAGAAGGAAATTTGAAAAAAGGTTAACAAAAGTAGAAATAACCAGAAGGTAAAGTTGACTTTCACCAATTACCTTTGGGTAATAACCTTCCTAGAGAAAGGTGTCTGGGAGAGAAAAAACCGTGATCTTTTCACTCAATGATTCTAGTTATAGTTCTTCAAATTCATCTTTTATATCAAATGGTAACAATATCCTGCAAATTCTACATATTATGCTAATTCTGTATATTCTTCGTTTATCAGTTAAGTCCCATATTTCATATATACCTGTTAATATTCATGCTCCACCGGGTTATACTTTCGTTATACGAGTTGGTGCTAAATAAATCAACTTATACAATAGATTATTGATAATATTTGTATAACATTTACCAAACAAATAGACATTGTATATGAAATCCAAAACATACTTGCGTTTCTCATTTTAGCAGCCATCTATTTATCAATAATATATCTATTTGCTTTTAGCTTCGGTGGTGGAATCTATAACAGAATAATTCCCTTTAGTAACCACTTTTTTGGGTAATGGGTATTACTCCGTTTTAGAAAAAAATACAAATAAAATCCCATTTGAGGTTTTGTATGGAAGGAGTGATCAAAAGCAGACATATACATGGGTCCTCTCTTACTTTATCTTTTACGTGTTCCATTTATTCCATATTCAGTGTTACGAAAAAATCCAAAATTTAAGCTGACGACATTATCTTCCAAATACGTAGAGATACAATTATTCGTGGATAAATGTTGAAATTATATAATAAAGAAAAAAATAGGCTTTTCCGAATTATTTAGACCATGCATGTCGAACTTGGAAAGCGAATTATTCTAGGTTGTTCGGCTTTCTAACCAAGTATCTCTATATATACAATTTGAATTTTTTTTAATTAGCCATTCCTTTTGTCCATTTTGATTCGCTTGGATTATTCGAACATGTAATAATAAAGCTGGTAAGTGATAATATCTCGTTTAGCAAAAAAAAAAAGGTGATAATATCAAATTATAATCAATTATCATGATCTCATTTCGTGTATTGCTCTATGTTTGATGAAGCACTATAGATTTATAGTGTACTTGTAAAATTTGACCCAAAAAAAAAAAAAAAAGTGTACTTGTAACTAAAACCAGAAATGATCCACGCGTGCATGAATGTTCAAATCACAGGACAGTAATAAATTCTTTATTGTTAATATTCCGGTCTACCACAAACCAGATTCCACGTGGTCATCTCTGGAGACATTTGGAATCCCGGTTGATCTGGCGTGCGATATTGGGCACACACGTGTGCAAAGAACGTGAAGCGCTCTCTAATTTGTGCAGTATCAGAAACAATAATTGTCAATGATTCGATTCTTTCTTATCTTCTCATATGTCATATCTGCACACAACAATAAATTTCCATTGCATATGAATTATAACAAAAAAGGGATACTTGGTAAAAGTAAAAAATAACAGAAACAACTGATGAACTGAAGTGCTTCTAGTAATAAGTTCACGAAATAATCAAATGATTTCACTACTACATATGTATGTATAGAGTTCAAATAAAATAATGGTTTGGACTAGGACCATTAGGTTTGTTTGTGTATCTTGGATTTGACTACCATCCGATCTTATATATATATATATGTATTTGGTTCGGTTTATCAAAAAAAATCGAGTAAGAATAATTGGATTTATTTTTTCAACCCATGATATTTAAAAAAAAAAAACTGTTTAAAAAGAATTTGCCCTTTGTCTGAAATTTTTACATTTGTTGATTCTTGATTATAAATATATATAAAAGAAGACAAATATAATGGGATGCACTATTTGATGATTGTTCAAATTACAAGAGAGTTACCTACTTTTGTTAGGTAATGGTTTTTTTGTCGCTGCATCTCCGAGTTTGCGTCAAAACAACATATTACGACTGTTATTACGTTAACATCTACAATTTTGCTATTTAATAATTTCATTAGTTGTTTCCAAGTGTTTTTTTTATTAGTTATATTGAATTATATAGCCACCGATGACATCAATATTTGGTGAAACTGTATTTTTGTCAACTTGTTTTTAGATTAAAATAGTTGTGTTTTTTTTCCTTTCTAGGTGTTGACAATGCATCTACTCTCTTCGAATCTGTTTTTTCTTTCCGCTCAAATCGAACCAATCAGTACCAATAAAAAGTTTTCCACAGCTTGATTTTCTTTACAACATATAACTACATATTTTTAGGTAACGTATATATCATTATTATCATTCAGGTTTAATATTTTTC
Source organism: Arabis alpina (assembly GCA_900128785.1). Taxonomy (NCBI): domain Eukaryota; kingdom Viridiplantae; phylum Streptophyta; class Magnoliopsida; order Brassicales; family Brassicaceae; genus Arabis; species Arabis alpina. The sequence continues at coordinate 27,489,661 of LT669789.1, forward strand.
TTCCACCAAAAGAAAAAATTAGAAAAGAATCTACACTATGTAAATAAGTTATAATCCTTTTAATTTCTACACATATTATAATTTGTTTGTCGACCAAACGGACCAACGATCACAAAAAAAAAAAAAATAGGTGATGATATTCAAGTATTCCATATCCATTTAACTTTACTTGTTGTGACTTGGTTTATTACAATTCTCAGGGACGTGCCATAGTGTATAAAAAATAAGCATTTGCTTAGGGCATCAAAAATTTGTAAAAAAATTTAAGGGCATTTTTATTCTTAATTTTATTTAGTTATAACATTAATTAGACATTAATAGTTTTGTAGGTAAACAAAATATGCACCTCTACCATATTAGATTAAAAATATTAAAACTGAAAATTTCGTAGTGACACAATTTTACAGTATATGTTTTTTCCGTGAATCATCGTCGTTTAGGTGAATTACTTTCTTTTTCCAGTAAAATCTGACTTGGATATCATATCTATTGAATGCAAATTGGTTATAAATATTGAATTAGAAAGATGTTTAGTAGTATTTTTTTCAAAGAGAAGATGAAAAATTACTAGTTTAATTCTTTATTTGTTTTTGCTACATGACGATGAAATTTATCGTAAACATCCTTTTAAGGAAGTGATTTTTTTTATTCGCTTATAACATCCGCAAATTCAATTTTTTTTATTCGCTCATGGCATCCGTAAACGTTGTCACGGCTCTGACAATTCTCAATTTCACTTCGGTTGACTTTTCTCTAAATAAATTATTTTTATTTTCTCTTCCAATAAACGAACAAACTTTATTATTGATTTCATCAGAAAAAGTACGTAGATTATTAAATACTTTGCTCTATATATACATTTAAAAAATATTACTGTACTATGTTAAATTGTGTGGAGAACCTGGAATTCAAGATGTATTCTCATATTAAAAACATCTTATGATATAAAAGGCAAAAGCAGACGTGAGAGATTGGCTTAAGACTATGTCAACATAATCAAGCGACATATGTCACATATCTATGGACAATAGCTCAACTATTACTCAAAAGAAAATTCAACAGCCCATGGAATGATGGAAAAGACTAATTATGAGTAAGTATAAGTAATTTTCGACTCTGGTTTTAAGTCTGACACTCTTCAAACCACGGTGGGACGAATTACGAGAAACTTTAATATTATCCGACAATGTTGGGGGTCATTTTCAGATTTCAGTAGGAGTAGCAGAGACAGATATAGAATCGTAAGCAAAGCTCTACTCATTGTTATCCAACACACTTGGAGTAGGGAATTCGATTTAATTATCTTTTGAAGGAGATATAAAGTCTTAATTGACATTTTAAATGAAAAATTCAAAAATAATAATATAGAAAACATTTCCTATGAGATATTACAATGAGTAACAAATTCACAATACAATTTTTCCAACATACGAAACGATCAAACAATGTCCAAACTACCAAAAAGAGAATCAGAAAATTCACTTTCTTTTACTTTTCAAGCGTATATCCTCCTATTTGGTTGTATAATTTTTACTTTGACTATGTCCAAACTTTTCGATCATTTTGTAAAAAAAAAATTATTGAATACGTTGCAAAACTATTTTTCAATCCGGTGTACCTTGACCACGTTTTTCTTGTATTTTAAACCAAATTTCATAGTTTAAAATACTTAACTAATTAGAATTCGAAAGTATTATTGGTGTTACTAGACTTCCACATCTTTATTTATTTATTACTTAGCAGAAGTTTTCCTACCAATTGAACGACCCGCGTGACCATTTTTCCCTTTAGATATATCTAAATCATATGTTTTCATACTGTTGGCCAATGTCGTTTAATTATATACATTATCTACACACCCCTTTTGGGTTGTCCTTTTAGAAGACGTGGGAAGCATTTTGAGCCACAAAAAATTATCCCACATATAATAAAAATAACAATAACCTAATTAAAATAATTATTCCATTACAATCCTCTTAGCCGACAAATCTTGTGATGTAATTACATCCGACAGCAATATTTTCGGATCAATATACTCATTAGCATCATGTCAACAAGACATGGATGGTATACAAAAACTCATCGGCGATGTTACAATTATAATAAACGTTATTTAACAAACCATACAGTAGCTTTACAAGAAGAAAAAAAGAGTACAATATACTACCTCCGTTCTTTAAAGATTGATGTTTTAGAAAAAAAATTTGTTTTAAAAAGATTGATTTTTTACATTTTCTATGCAATAATAATTATAAATTGTAGATTTCAAGACATATTAATTGATTTTATTGGATTGTTATTGGGTCAAACTTATGGAAAATTGTTTAGTACAAAAACCAATACATTTCTAGTCAAGAATTAATTTGTTTTCTTAATATGTGTGAAAACTTTAGAAAATCAATCTTTAAAGAACGGAGGGAGTAATTAGTTTTTATTGTTATACAAATTATTGCTTCACTTGTGGTTCTCAAAAAAACTTCTTCTGTCATGCGATTTACTTATCTTTCAAATTGTTGTAATTTTGAAATGATCTTTCTTTTGGGGAAGATGAATAAAGAAGTATAATATATTAAGTTACGTATCTAAAAAAACTTAAGTTAAACCTTACTAGTTACTTACTACCAACTATATAACCTGGTGGCAAAAGCAAACATTAGTCGAAATTAGTCTATTCTCACTCTGAATTTTGATGCACTATGTTTACATAATCAAAGCACTATGTAAACCTGTAACTTTTTGAGATACTCATCTACAAGTTTTTCAATTGAGATGTTCATGAGTAGAATTTTCTGTTCTTTTAAATAAATCATTATCATAATAGTAATATATATGTTTTTTCTAAAAATAACCCATCCATTATAATATTAATATTAATATATATATATAAACTCTGTTGAACACTATCAATAAAGATATTCTACTTGTTATAAAAAATAAATTTGAAATAAATATATATACTTTATAAGATTTTTTATCAGTTGACAAACAATTTAAAATGAATTTAGTCGTCGAGTACTCTATGTCTCTATCCACCAATTTTTTTAATAGATTTTAAAATGAAACACCATTTAAACATGATAATTCTACATTTGACAAAAAAACAAGTTGATTTCTGAACTAAACCCGTAAAACAATTCTTCTTCATGAAGAGAAAACGAATAATTTAGAGGATTAATTATTAGTCCTACTCGGAAAATGTTGCAAGTGGCAATCCCATTAATTAGTGTTTTATTTGGAATCGACAAGGACAGAAAATGAAACATAATTTGATGATTTAAGTAAAATTATCATGAAGAGAAAACGAATAAAATCATAAAATAAAAAGGGTTATGTTTTAATTGTTAATGTGATGTCTCACATTAACAATTTTTTGTTGTTGTTGTTTAAAATTGTTAATGTGATAGACGGAAAACGGCCAATTTGGACCTGAACTATTCGCAATGTGCCGTTTTGAACCTGGTCTTTTGAATAAGGCCAATATCAACCCAAACATAAAATAAATTCAAATTCCGTACCCAAACTCTTTTATTTTGTGCCAAAAGAGACCTTGACTAACATTATGTTAGTCAACACTAACGGAAACTCGAAATTTGGTCACTAACGAAAATTTGGACCTTGACCAGTACATCTCGAACACAAAATAAATTCAAATTCCGTACCCAAATTTTTTTTTTTGCCAAAACGGACATTGACTAACTTTTTGTTAGTCAACACTAACGGATTAATGACATAGCCGACACGTTAGTCACTTGAAAATTTCCTAAATTGATTTTATCGATCTTTTTCTCCTTCTCTTCTTTCAAAATACGAAATCAAACTTTAAAATCTGCAAAAACCGTTAGTGTTGACTAACGGAAAATTAGTCAATGTTCGTTTTCACACAAAATAAAAGAGTTTGGGAACAAAATTTGAATTTATTTTATATTTGGGTTGATATTGATATTATTTAAAAGATCAGGTTCAAAATGACACATTCCGAATAGTCTAAGTTTTCCTGCGATAGACAATTTGGAATCGACAAGGACAGAAAATGAAACATAATTTGAGGATTTAAGTAAAATTATTATGAAGAGAAAACGAATAAAATCATAAAATAAAAAGGGTTATGTTTTAATTGTTAATGTGATGTATCAACAATTTTTGTTTTTTTGTTTAAAATTGTTAATGTGATAGACGGAAAACGGCCAATTTGGATCTGAACTATTCGCAATGTGCCGTTTTGAACTTGGTCTTTTGAATAAGGCCAATATCAACCCAAACATAAAATAAATTTAAATTCCGTACCCACTCTTTTATTTTGTGCCAAAAGAGACCTTGACTAACATTATGTTAGTCAACACTAACGGAAACTCGAAATTTAGACCTTGACCAGTACATCTCGAACACAAAATAAATTCAAATTCCGTACCCAAACTTTTTTTTTGTTGCCAAAACGGACATTGACTAACTTTTTGTTAGTCAACACTAACAGAATAATGACATGGCCGACACGTTAGTCACTTGAAAAATTCCTAAATTGATTTTATCGATCTTCTTCTCCTTCTTTTCGAATTCAAACTTTAAAATCTGCAAAAACCGTTAGTTATTAAGTTTGGGTTTCTTATGGGCTTCCAACTCAAAACCAATTGGTCAATGAGTGGATTGGCTCTAACCCTTTATATATTAGTATAGATCTCATCATATTTACGATGTGGGATATCTTAACACGCCCACTCGAGATGATGGTTCTTCCAATCATCTCGAACCGAATCCCACTTAGGACCGGTAATAAACCCTACTTGGGCCACCCTATTTGGGTTAACAAACTGGGCTAATAAACCCGCTCTGATACCATATTAAGTTTGAGTTTCTTATGGGCTTCCAACTCAAAACCAATTGGTCAATGAGTGGATTGGCTCTAACCCTTTATATATTAGTATAGATCTCATCATATTAACGATGTGGGATATCTTAACACGCCATATTAAGTTTGAGTTTCTTATGGGCTTCCAACTCAAAACCAATTGGTCAATGAGTGGATTGGCTCTAACCCTTTATATATTAGTATAGATCTCATCATATTAACGATGTGGGATATCTTAACACGCCCACTCGAGATGATGGTTCTTCCAATCATCTCGAACCGAATCCCACTTATGACCGGTAATAAACCCTACTTGGGCCACCCTATTTGGGTTAACAAACTGGGCTAATAAACCCGCTCTGATACCATATTAAGTTTCGGTTTCTTATGGGCTTCCAACTCAAAACCAATTGGTCAATGAGTGGATTGGCTCTAACCCTTTATATATTAGTATAGATCTCATCATATTAACGATGTGGGATATCTTAACATTAGTGTTGACTAACGGAAAATTAGTTAAGGTTCGTTTAGACACAAAATAAAAGAGTTTGAGAACAAAATTTGAATTTATTATGTATTTGGGTGATATTGGACGCTTCCCAATAAGTCTAAATTGGCCTTAAGACGCTTCCCAATAAGTCTAAATTGGCCGTTTTCCCTGTGATAGACGGTGTGATGTAACTACGATCGATGTGAACACATACACACGTGTATAACGATGGTCAACGTCTTGTTATAATTACAAAGCCTGACGTGGACAGCATGATTGAACACGTGTACGAAATTTGTTGGACGACCTTCTTTTTTTGGGCGGCCGATGATGTAAGCCCAAGCCGTTTCGTTTTATTTTAAGGCCCATTAAAACAGTTGCCTCTTGTGCTTTCCATTTTTGGTCCGAATCACTTATTATATAATCAACTTATGGGCCCCATTTTTATTTCCGTTGACATCACTTCGACCGTTACTCATCGCCTACTCCGTTCTGGTTTATTTGTCCTCTTTGGTATTAGAGGATACAATGCCAAATGTGAAAACAAATTAGTCTTATTGTACATCACTCTTTTGAACATGTAACAACAACAACCCCACAATTAGTAATACTACTAGTTGAATATTTTGTAGGAAAGAAGATACAAATAAATCTCTCTCACCTATACAAAGAAACTGATTGTTTGGTCAAAAAACCTTAGACAAACTAATGAACAATTTGTTTGTTTGCGAGTGTTCGACGGTAGACAAAGCAATGAGTTTGATCCTTAGCTTTTCTCTTGCAAGGAAGTGGCTAGCTGCGTGTAAAGATTTATCGGAGGTCAAGAAACAAACTCGTTTTAGCTTGACTTCACAGGTTCTTTGGAGAGGGCGTTTACACGAATTTGCAATTTTGTTCTAACTTTTTAAAGTGAAATCATAGGGCTGATTGTAAGAATATTGTATACTTCAAATTCAAATCCTTGTGATTAGTTTTCTCGTAATTAGTAGATAATTCTCCCTCGCAAAGCCAAGATTTGATATTGTTTTTCGTAATGAACTAATGATGGTAGATCTTGAATCGAAACCTAAACTAGTTTTTCGTAACCTAAAATATTTTTGTTATTTAGGACATCTACCTACAGTCCCAACAATTGTCCTAGATCATAAAACTCATTTCTTAACCAAAACCAAGGATATGAAATATATGTAAGGCTAAGAAAAGAGATGGATAGTAAAGTACTATTTTTAGCTCAGTGCAGTTACAGATCATTGTTGCAGAACGAACAGACAATACGTTCTAAAAATTTAAACTTTTTATTTTCGAAAGGATCATTATCATCATCATCACTTCCAAGTGAAATTTCTCTAAACCAAACGATTTCTCTCCTCTTTTCTAATTGGCTTTAGAATCAATCACCTTCTTGGCGAATGACGGCAAGCAGAACGCAGCTGAGTGAATCTGCAAAACCCCAAAGATTCAATCGATTTAACGATAATGATTCACACACTTCAAAAAGAAGCTTAAAATGATTCAACTTGTTGTACCTCGGAGTTGTAGAACTTCAAGGGTCCATGTGATTTTATGGAGCTCTCATCAGCATCAATTGGGCTCACTGGTTTCTTGAAATCAACATTTGGTCCCTCCGTTGAACAAAGCATGAATCCAATGACTCCACTGCAAAATCATATCGCATAATGCCTTCAGGTTTTGAAACAAACATGAAAGAAATCAAATGTTTTCAAGGATCAATTTAAAGACCTCGGGTAAGTTGGAACGCTGGTCCAAGCGTAGTTCACAGATCCCTTGAAGATATCACGGCAATTAGAAACAATGTCTTCAATGATGTCCATGTGAAGCCATAAGCTTTCAGCCTGTGTGCACACAACACCACCAGGACGAAGAGCTCTGTTAACCGACCCAAAGAATGGTTTCTCAAATAGCTCTTTTGCTGGACCAATAGGATCTGATGAATCAACAATAACTGCATCATAGGTTCCTTCAGCAGCATTCTTCAAGAAAGCAACACCTGCAAAACAGCCACAACATTGGTTAACTATCAGAAACTGTTTAGTTAAGAGAGAAATAAGAGTAGAGCTTTGTGTACCATCGCCGATGATGAGGTTCACACGAGGATCCTCGTATCCAACTGCTACATTAGGGAAATATTGCTTAGCCACCTGAAGCAGAACCCAGAAGGTGGCAACATATTAAACTTAAGTACATTGTTATGTAATGTAGGATGCGAAACATATGAAAGGAACATGAGAACTCACGTCAACCACCATTTTATCGATTTCACAAATGTCAATATGCTCAACAGAACTATGGCGTGCCACTTCCCGCAGGACTCCTCCATCTCCTCCTCCAATGACCAGGACCTGAAGATAAACATAAAGGTTTCCATTAGAAAACCACTTGACAAAGTTTCTGTCCAAGAGCAACAAAAAAGGCAGGCAGCATTTTTAGCAGCTCAACCATAAACCAAAAGCAGAGGGAGCAAGTTACCAACAACCCTCCTATAATACCCTAAAGGATCATCATTTTAATATATCCCAGCTCGAACAAGTTCAATGGGTCATAAACTGACTAACTCTAGTTGCTCTACTTTTTGAGAAGTAAAATTATCAGAAGTGAAACAATGTGCAATTCACATTTCTTTGAGTTTTCAGTCTAGCACAAAAGGAAACCAATTGCACACACAGAAAAAAGTTTGGTGACATTCATATCATCAAACATATTAAGATTGTTCCAAAATGATTACCTTCTTGGGGTTGGAAATAGAGCACAATGGAAGATGAGTGATCATTTCCTGATACGCACATTCATCTCTTTCAGTGAGTTGAATCACTCCATCCAAAACCAGAACCTTTCCATACGTCGCAGACTAAACAGAATTTCACCAACATTAAATCTTATCATAATCACACCAACATTATAGTGTCTATAAATCACTAAACTGTAAACAGAAAAAACAAGAAACTGTCTTTGTTACCTGAAAAACTATCACATCCTGGTAATCCGATTTTCCCTGGAACAGAATCTTCTCTACCTTCAAAGAATGTGCCTCTCCTACAACAGTTTCAAAACTTTAGCTTTACTGTGAAATACTGCACTGAGCCAAGGGCATGATTAATTCAATCATGTTTTAACTTATCAATAACCAAAATTGAGATGCACAAGTCCCCAATTGTGTACATACAAGTTCCTATTAAGATAAGATCAACAAAGGAATAGTATAGAAACAGAGCAAATTCAAACAATGGCGAAATCAGATTCTCAATGAACAAAAAGTAAAATTTCCACAAACCCAAAAGAGAATAACAACACACGAGAAAACCCAGAAAAGGGATTACGAAATTGAGCTCCATTTCTAGAAGAATCTTGCGTTTAATCCTTATAACCAAACAAGGAGATTGTAAAGGAGGAGGAAACCTGGCCACATAGGACTCATCTCAGAGAACCATCCAGGAATTACAGTAGACATACACGCAAGCTCTTTAGTTTCTCCTCCGCCGTTAACAGTTCCGGCACCGGCGGATTTCTCCGTTACCATAGCGGCGGCACCGTTATCTTCTTCTTCTTCTCTGGGTCTCTTCAATGGTGAATCAGTAGCGGAAACTTCTTGCGTCGACATGGATGCGATTTAGAATAGAGAGAGAGTGAGAGAGAGATTAGGGTTTTTGGAATCTCTGTGGGTTTGCTTAAGCGGATGATATAAAGAAGAAGAAATATCTGCCGTACGATTCGACTGTTGAGAAAATCTTTAATTTAATTAAAATTGTTTCACGTAAATAAGGAAATGTAATTATTTTGTGATGATAACTCGGAATAACTGATACCTATCATATGCTTTTTTGCTTTTTAATAACTTTTTAGTCTCTCCAATGAATGCTGCATTGGTCATTGTAACGTCCGCTTTATATACTTTCTTTTTAACAACCAAATATTTTTCTTAGAAAAATATATTCATGATTGAAAATCTTATGTAAAAGTTACAAAAAAATAAATTCAGTAAGTTTAGAATGTATTGGATTCGTGTGTCAATGTGTGCGTATTGAGTTTGATGTTTAATGTTTAATATCATGGAATAATCCGATTTTGGATGTGTCAAAATTAGTTTTAGTAGATTGACATTTTGTTTGTTTTTTATACTTATATAGTTATATTTAATACGTTTGGAATATATAATATTTTTTTTTTAAGTGTCGAAAATATAAAATATTTTGAATGATATAAAATATAAAAAGAAGTGGGATCATGTTATCAAAACATGAAAATGTAAAATAATATTCTTTGTATTTGCTTTTAAGTGATGTTTAAAAAGATTTTGTTTGTTTGTTTGTTTTTAAGTGATGTTTTCAAATTTTTATGTAAAATTAATTGTATTTTTATTATTTTTGACTGTTTAATTTTGCATATTGATTGAATTGTTTTAGATAAATAAAATTTGGTTGAAGACTCGGGACGAGACTTCTGGTTTGGATTCAATCTATCATCGATGCAGAGTATGCTACTTGACATGAGAGTTTTGAGGAATCAATTTTTGCTCTTCCACATATAATATCCTATATCCTACGTTTCGTATGTCATATTGGATTTCAAAACATGAATCTTTAAATTTCCTATCAACACCTATCGGTGAACTTATACTAGAATATTTGTAATCGTTTTTCATACTATTCGAATAGTAATAAGAACTCAATTAAGTGTTAAAAATATTTAATTTTTTTAACAATAAAATTTATTGATTTTTTTAAACGAAGTGCATAAACCTTAAACATCATCTATTTGCAAACAGAGAAGATAGCTTAAAGTTTTAAAATCTAATTTTTCGCTAATATACGTAAACGTAAACGCGAAAGCAAAACGTAAAACTATGGTTTTGATTGCAGATGTTTATAATATTGTACTGCTACATAACAAATATATACTATCTATAAAGTAGTATTCCACAAAACATTGTCACTGCATTTTATTGTACTATTATATATAAGAACACGCATTATTTTAAATTGTATTATTATTTTTGTGCTGCTATTTACATTTGCATCAAAAAAATTGTATTGTATTATCAATCCGACCCGAATCTAAACAATTGAAGCTTTAGCAAGTCCTCATGCTTATTCTTTAAACGCTCCCACACGTGTGGAGTATGTGTCAGTGTGTGTATGTATGCCAAAAAAGTGCAATCAACTTGTGAAGCACCTAGTTCGAGAAATGTAAAGTCACTTTGTTTTGTTGTTGGAGGAGAAATGTTGTGCTGTAAATAGAAAAATCGTTCTATCATCATTGCACTAAAATTCGAATTAGTGCATAAATAACATTTGAGAGATATAGTCAAAGAATAGCATTATTTGCATTATAATGCCTCAGACTATTTCTCTATGCACCATGACTAATTCACGACCGAACAAATTAAAAAAAGAAAAGAAATTATAGTGTTCTTTGCTGAAGAAAAAAAAAAAAAATCTGCCTAATATAAGGGATTTTTAAAATAAAAATGAAGAAGAAAATATTTTGTATTGAAAAAGCATAAAACCATGATATATCTGTGTAAACCGAGAAAATCAGAAAAAGAAATCAATGTATTGTTATACCTACTCTAGATTGGATTCTGATCGCATGGGAATCAATTTATTCACCTACTTCTTCTTCTCACTAGTCACTACAAAAAACTAGAGTTATTGTGATGAAAATTTATGATGGATCATATTTGTCACAAACCTATAACATTTTACATACGATTTTGTGGCCGAGTCTTTTAATTTTTGGATTTGTATCTATTTTGTCGCAATATTGTGATAGAGTATATCGTAACTAATATTTGTGACAACTACTGAACTAATTGTGACCAAAATAGTATTCGTAACAAATGTGACAGTAAATGTATAAATGTATCCTATATTTTTATGAACTTGTGACAAAACTTCGATCGCTTTATGATTTTGTATCCTCATACCTTCAAACTCTTATGATTTGTAATTGATTTTTGATGAAGGTGTTCAAAACAAGCTTTTGAATGTAGATGAGAGATCTCGGTTTACTGATTTTTCTTTTCTTAAGTATTGTTGTCATTCGTAGAAACTTGCTATATTGCGTTAGTGTAATGAAAATTTGCTATTGTTAGTAATCTTGAACTCGTTACTACACAATTAGACGCTTGGAGCTCGAAATCGATTATGAGATTGTGGTTGGGTTTCTCCGGGAATGATAAGTGATTTTCATCCTATGTCATTCTTGGTCCGTCTGTGTCATGACTTTTTATCAAGGGACTGGTTAGTCCGTATTGCTCACGTGCATAGGAAGGCTAATCGTCTTGCCGATGAATTAGCAAACTATGCGTTTTCTTTACCTTTGGATTTTCACACATTTGATAGTTGTTTGGACGAGGTTAATTCTATTATGTTAGACGATGAGATTGGGTCTGCGCGCCCAAGAATTGTTAGAGTGTAGTTTGTTTATTGCTTTTTGAATAAGACACAAGAGACTTTTGAATAAAACACAAGAGACATTGTCTCCTCTCATTCACCAAAAAAACGTTGATTCCGTCTTGGGCTTTAACGAAACAGGCCCATAAACATCTCTCTTCCTCTCTTTGTTTCTCGGCCCAACCAGCTTTTTTCCAAACTTGGGGTTAAATGATAAACATATATACAATAAAAAATCTATAAAGTAATACTCGATAAAATAATAAACCCGATAAAGTAATAAATTTTGTCAGTCCGAATAGGACTAATGCAAAATATAACACAATTTGATAAGATAATAAGATAATAAATATTACAATATCTCTATGTAAAGTCCAACTCCCAATAATATCACAAAATAATAACAATTATATTATTTTTTCATTTCATAGTACAGTAAAACCTCTATAAATTAATAATGTTGGGACCGGAATAATTTATTAATTTAGGGAGAATATTATTTTATCGATAAATTAATAAATCCGTTTTAGGTAAAAAAATTCTTAATTTATTTTTTTGAATAATGTTATATTATGGAATTTAATGAATCTATTTGCAAATTGATGAAATTTTGATTAAAATTTTTGATTATCGCAATAGAGTAGATGATAATATCATAATAGACGATCAAATTAAAATGGTATACTATGTATAAAATTTAGAAAAAATCATAGTTATTATCCTTAATGTCGATGAATACATTTAGAAAGCGTTATTATAAAAAATCAATTATTTTGCCTATAATTTTTACAAGTTTATGGTAAAGATCGAAAAAACAATTATAAAAGTTTTTGATGTAACACTTTACCATATTTTTTATAGAAGGTTTGCATAATACTTTGCATCCTCGATGCATGTGGCAAAGTGGAAATAAAAAAGCCTCACAAATAAATACATATTTACTTATGAAACGTATTTCCTCGTAGATATGCATTGATGTAAGAGCCATGCTAATTTTCTTGGATAAAAATATAGTTCAATTACGTGAATTCATTTTGATGTACAAGTTTATGGTAAAGATCGAAAAAACAATTATAAAAGTTTTTGATGTAACACTTTACCTTAAATTAAAAGATAAGGTCTAATGAGATTTTTATTTTTAAGTTAAAAAAAAAATCACTAAAACCATGTTTAGTACATTATCATATATATATACATAATTATATATGATTATTAATTTATACTATTATTAGGACCATATTTTACATAGGAGTTTCAAAAAAATTATTATCTTATCATTTTATCAAATTGAGTTGATTTTTACATTGGCCCGACTCGGGACCGGGATAATTTATTAATTTATGGTGTTTATTAATTTATCGAGTATTAATTTATCGAGGTTCTACTGTAAATGATGTTTTAGGAAAAACAAATTGTTTCCAACGATTCTAAACTTTTGTGTCACGTCTCATTTTTATTGGTTTGTTTTCTGGTACTTGAAATGAACAATTATTATAATTTCTTTCCTTTAAATGGATCCTAAATAAAAACAATATATATAATTCCCGAAGTAGTATTTTCAGAAAGAAAAGAATTCCCCAAATGGTATTTTCAAAAAAAAAGAAGAAAAGAAGCCCCCAAAGGTATAATATATGAATGGGGCTTACAAGTTATTTCTAAAATTAAAAGATATGATATGTATCCAAATATTATATAGATATTTTATAGGAATATTATATAGAAAATTAAGTCATAAACCTATCTAAATACACTAGGTATACACACATAAATAAAGATGTCCTATAATAAGAGATTTACAATAATGAAATTTCTGTAATTTTTTGTTTTGTTTTACTTGATGAGTCCAGCAAAGTGAGCAATACTCACCCTCTCTTTTACTATATAAACCTTATGCCAACAAAACAAAACTCACACTCACTCACACACACACAAAACAGAGATAGAGCGAAAAATGAGGAGTAAGGTGAAACTATCGTTCATAGAAAATAAACAATCAAGGAAGACAACATTCAAGAAGAGGTCGAAAGGTTTGATGAAAAAACTCGACGAGCTGGTGAAACTCTGCGACGTCAAAGCCTGTGGAATCATCTTCAGTCCTTACGAGTCCAACCCTTTGGCTTGGCCTTCAAGGGAAGGTGTCGATGAGGTGGTCTCGAAGTTTAAGGATTTGTCGGTGAATAACCAAACCAAGAAGATGGTGGATCAAGCGAGCTTTATGCGTCAAATGATCAGCAAAGAAAAAGATAAGTTGCACAAACTGTATGTTGAGAACAGAGAATCTCAGATTCAAGAATTCATGTTCGCTTGCCTCAAAGGAGAGGTGATGGAGTATCAATTTGATAAGACCAATGTTAAAGATTTGCGTATTTATATGAAAAAGTATCTTAATAAGCTTACTCATAGGATTGAGATCCTTACCGAGAACGGTGAGTCTTCTTCTTCTTTACCTCCTCATGTTATTGCGGATGCTGATGCTTTGGCTGCCCCTATCGGGAATACTGGTCAGATTCAAAATCAAAATGTGAATCAGAATCAGCAGCAACTCCATGGTATGAATATGGATATTAATCTGAATTTGAGTCTAGATATCAATCAAAATATTGATCTGAATTTGGATCCGAATCCGAGTCCAAAGAAAAAAGTATCCTTCATAGATTTGTTGATGGGACATTCTCAGGACATGAGTGATGAGGCACACATTCCTTCCATGGACGGTCACATGTCTACCATTACCACCGGGATCACTGAAGTTTGTGCTCCTAACATCATCAGTAGTCTTAATCTAAAGGGGATTGCTTTCGAGTGAAGTGTTTGATGGTTTGCATTTGTGTTTTCTTCGTTTTATCGAGTGACGTCTTTTTTATTCATTGCATTTGTGTTTGCCTTTGAGTCAGTTATGTTATTTTCATTATTAAATAATTTATTCACGCGATAACTAATATTTTGTATTTGCGTGAAAACTTACTAGTTTGAATGGTAATAAGTTTTTTAGTGAGTTTTTGATTTTTGGTTATTCAAATTTACAGAAATCTATAATTTTGATTGTGAAGTTTACTTCATATAAGTTCGTCACTTGGGCACAATGTAGAAGTATCTCTTTTTATTACATTTATAATTGGGGTCACCCATTTGAGTAATGGAGTGTACCCTTAGAAGAAGCATTGTTCAAAACCTTTTGAATATCTTCTCTTCTCATTCAAAGCATTTTCTCCTTCTTTGGATATCTTCTCTTTACTAAAGATTTTTTCTACTACTTATTTAATATTTATATGCACCAATCTCTCAACTATAAGGCTTTCGTACAGTTAGGAATCAAGAGTTTTTCTTTTCTTTTCTAGGTTCTATGTTGCCTAACTTGTTTGGCGCCACAAGTTGTTAATATTATGTATTTATAAATCTGAAAAATAAAAATCAATTTATGTAAGAGTATTTTCAGAGTTTTAATAAATTCATATATGATTTGACATCAATACTAAGACTTGCAATATGGTACGGAATATTACAAAGACAAAAAACGAGAATATGTACTGAACTGATTAGGAGCAAGAATTGTTTCCCCTAATTATTTTATTATAATGTTTATTGTAATGTACTACTTGCCTTATTGCCATTTAACTAAAATAAAAATTAAAAGAGGCAAGGATTGATAAAGTTGGAACAATCCTTAACGGGCCCAACGAGTTTCACTGACATATGCATATCTCAAAGTGCGACTATGCAGGAGGTCTTAAATAATCATAGACGACGTGGGCATCGAGTCTTTTCATCATTTTTGAGTCTTTTTAGAGTCTTTGCATGTTATTGTACGTGTGGAGGCTAATTGGTGCTTATAAAGCATTTTGGAGCATTGTGAAAAGAGGAGTTAAAGTCGCTAGGACGGATTTTGAATTGCCGTCAGATACATGTGTCGATCGACACACTCTATGAAGACCAAGGAGAGAGACTCCATGAAGCTGGTAATGCTCTCGTGGAGGTAGACCAGGTTGACGAAGCAGTTGCAAGAGACCGTGCTGAGTTAGACCGTCAACGGGCTGAGTTAGATCGTCAGCGAGCTGAGCTAGAGCGTCAGGCTCAGGCGAATCGTCAAGTTCAGGAGGTTGTAGTGAACCGAAGCACTTTGGGAGATTACAACCGTCCTGAAGAATACTATGCCAACAAGGCAACGATTCAGCCTCTAGGATTTTGAAGAAGTGACTTTGAGTTGAATCCTGCATATTTCTCACTAGTGGCTCAACATCAGTTTCATGGACACCCAACCGAGCATCGGATGGACCATCTTGAAAGATTCGAGGATCTTGCGTCGAGCATCAAGGCTAATGATGTATCTGAAGACTACATCCTTTGCAAGCTTTTCCCTTACTCTCTTGCTGAAGAGGCAGCTTCTTGATTCAAACAGTTGAAGCCAGGCTCATTGACAACTTATAATGACACCAAAAACACTTTTCTAAGCCACTTCTACGATGAGTTGCGTTCAGAGGATTTGCGCGCTAAGATCTCGACATTCACTCAAGGTACAACTGAAGCCTTCAAATCTTCATTGGAACATTTCAAGGGCTATCAAAAAGACTGTCCACACCACGGTTTCACAGAGATTCAGCTATTGGGCATCTTTTTCAGAGGAGTAAATTGAAGACATCAGATGGCCTTGGATTCTGCCAGTAATGGGGATTTCAAGACTAGATTTCCAGCTGACTGTCTCATGCTTATCAAGAATGTAGCTTCGAGCAACAACACGAAGAAGATTGAAGAGGAAAGGAGAAGAGAAGAAGGCCTTACAAGTGGTGTTGAGATTGCTGAGGTGAAAGCTAAGATTGATTATGTTCACAACCTTTTGGTGAGGAAGAAAGCAGTTCATCTTGCTCAGGAAGTAGACACCTTCTTACCAGAGGAGGACATAGAGGAAGATGTTAACTACATCAACCAGAATGGCTACCGGAATCAGAGGTTTGAAGGCTACAATGGAAATAACTACAATATAAACTATGGTTCTTCTTCTTATCAGATTCCTCCTGCTAGATCTTCAGATGATAACGCAAAGGCTATGCTTGAACATATATTGGAGGGGCAGCAGAAGATGATGGTCAGTTTCAATGGCAAGATTGACAACTTATATACTAATTTGAATGGAAAATTGAGGCTATCAATATCCATATGAAGAAGCTGGATACTCCGGGTTGCTCAAACTGCAGAATTAGTGAAGAGGGAAGAAGGTTATCTTCCAGTGAAGAGGGAAGAAGGTTATCTTCTAGTGAAGACGGACATGAACCCAAGGTACTTCTCCAATGCAATAACATTGAGGAGTGAAAAACATGTGATACAAACTTTTGAAAAAGGTATAGATAAGGAAGAATTCGTGGAGCCTGAAGAGACTGAAAGAAACCTGAATTTTGAGATTGCAGAGCCTATGTCGATCGACACACCTCATGGTGTCGATCGACACCAATATCTGACTGCAATTTTGAAACAGACAGTGTCTATCGATACACCTGAGGAGTGTCGATCGAAACTTTTTAAAAACGCAGAAAACTTGAAAAATCAGTCTGAAATCGTAATCGAATGTGTCTACAAACCCAAGATACCGTATCCAATGAGCTTATACCGTTCACCTATCAACCATGGCAGTGACAAACACTTAATGGTAAAGGGAAACAAACTCCAACATCATTGAGGAAGCTACCAAAGTTGTTGAATCCAGGGATGTTCCTTGTTTCGTGCTCAATCAAATGTGTAGACTCTATGTGACACATGAGCTAATGTAAACGTCATGTCTGAGGCTGTTGCAAAGAAGGTAGGGATTTTGGAGTTACAACCTTCTAAGACATATATCGAGCTTATAGATAGATCTTCTACAATTTAAAAAAACTTCATTCCTGACGTGTTGCTACAAATAGGAGATTGTCTTGTTCCTACAGACTTTTACATCATTGAGACCAAGGGTAATAGCTGTAAACCATTTGTTCTTGGTGCACAGTTCCTTGCAACAGTGGGAGTAATGATGGATTTTCCTAATAAGCGAATATCCTTC
Source organism: Arabis alpina (assembly GCA_900128785.1). Lineage (NCBI taxonomy): Eukaryota > Viridiplantae > Streptophyta > Magnoliopsida > Brassicales > Brassicaceae > Arabis > Arabis alpina. Next base: position 27,507,429 of record LT669789.1, read on the forward strand.
TCGAACATCAACAAGAATGTCTTCTATCCTTCAGTTCGTGTCACACAGTCTTCTTGTATGAGCGTTAATGTTGGAGATGAGACGAAGAAGGTTTACAACGTCCTCAAGATTGCTCATTCCACTACACATCATGAAGTCAACAATCCAGCAAGTTCCAAGTGCAAAGAGACCCCCAAAGGCAAGCGCAAAAAGACCTCAATCCCATTCTCCAAGTTCAGAATTGTCATTCCTTTAGATTTGAAGGAGAAAGAAGAGGTAGTTATCCAAGAGATGGTGAACAATACTATGAAGCTTTTTTCTGGTACTATTCCCTGCAAGTCTGGGGTAGTGCACTTCAGAGATCCACCTCACGTCTAAACAACACTGACACTGTCAAGCTAATGACTAAAAACAAGCGCTTGGTGGGAGGCAACCCACTTGTAAGTCTTTTTCTTTTCTCTTTGAGTCATTTTCTTTTCTTTTGAGTCAGTTTGTCCTTTTTTTCAGTATGACTTTTGAATTTGTGAAACCTTTGAACTTATGATTATGTGTTGTGCTATTTGATCGTGTTTCCTTTGAGTGATTTACAGTGTCCCTTTAGACTGCTCAAATGACAGAAGCCCCAAAAGCCACGATTTTGCAGAATATAACAATGCGTCGATCGACACAGTTGGTGTGTGTCGATCGACACATCCACGACCCCCTGTCGATCGACACACCTAATAAGTGTCGATTGATGCAACCACGACACAGATCCGAGTCCCTTGTTTCACACAATTTTTACGTCATTTTTCTTTTCCTTCTCACCATCTTCACCCTAACAAGTCTAGGGGAGGTAGTTGTTAATTTTTTTTTTGTTTTGGAGTAAAAAATTAGTTTTATTGAGTCAAATTTGTAGGGAACAACGATCTTTCCTAGGAAAAAGCGCTTAGTTTTTGCGATTTGTAGTTGTTGCGACGAAGCCTTTGGATGGAGCGAATTCGAAACCAGATGATAGTACATGTTCCCCTCTTATCGCGATTTGCAAAACGAAGAATATCAAAGTCCAGACTAGCACATTTGATCTCCATCTCGTTATATTCTCTTTGATGATGTCAAGACAGTAATCGATCAACCATTTATGACTCCTTATTCATTTTACCACTCTTTGTTGATCCTGAATGGCGAGCTCGTTTTTAGTTGACACCCAACCCCTAACCATAACCTTGTGTTCAAACCTCATGCAATCTTTTTCCCTTTGTTTTATGTACATGCATGTGTATAAACACCGGAGAGAAAAAGGCTGACGCAGTTTTTCATTCACAAAATTGCACATGACGAGGATTTGGTTAGAGAACTTTACAATGAATGACGATGTTAGGCATTTCTTGGGATTTCATGCATAATAATGGTAATTTTCGAGAGTAACACTTATGTAGATCATTCCCCCTTTAGCAACAAAAAAGAAGAAGAAAAATATTTCGAAAATTTCATAAGAGAAAGGAAATGATCATTTTTAATAAGTCTTTAACTTCTAGGAAAATCAGAAGGAATGGAGTGCATAAATATGGGTAGTGGAACTTGTGATTTTTGTGCTTTATGATGGTGTTTGGTTCCTGATTGCGATTTGGAGAAGAGAGTGTGCAATATGAATGAGAAACTGTAGGCATCAACTGGACCAGTTTCTCTATTGTGTTTATGCATAATGTCTGCATCCACCAAATAAAATCTGGTAATCCCTTAACACCTTTAACTTCACTAAACACCAAAAGTCTTTTTACAAAATACCTAGCCTTTTACTTGGTTGACATCGTTAGAGAGAACTCCATCATCACTTGATCAAGTGTGCGACAGTTGGGAGAATGTGAAATTGATGGGTTTACAAGCTAAGATTTGAGGCTCAACCTATGATGGTTGAGATTCGTGACCGCCAAAGGTACTTTGTTTATATGCAGCGAAAGAGTCAAAGAAGCGAAAGCAATGTTCCAAAGGATAAGTGAGTTCCCGTGATTTCCAAACCTCGACTTCGTTCTTAATCTCTAGTTTGCTTGAGGGCAAGCAAAAGCTAAGTCTGGAGGAGTTGATATATCATGGTTTTTGCCGATTTTCGACCGTGATATAAGTCTTTTTATCAAGTATTTTCATCGTTTTCTGAGTCTTTTTAGAGTCTTTGCTGGTTATTTTACGTGTGGAGGTTAATTGGTGATTATGAAGCATTTTGGAGCATTGTGGAAAGAGGAGTTAAAGTCGCTAGGATGGATTTTGAATTGCCGTCAGATAAATGTGTCGATCGGCACACTATATGAGTATCGATCGACACACACGTTTATCAAGTCGACGACCTAATTATAAAAGAATGGAAGAATTGCCCTTTTGCCTAAGAAGTTTCCAGAAGCTATCAGAAACACCACACCACGATTTCAGAACACTATTTATACTTTTCTTTAAGGTTTTTAGATTTTTACCTTCGTTTCTATTGAACAAATTGAGAGAGAGTTTTTGAGAATTTTAGGGAGACAAGTCTACTTTGTTCTTGAGATTCTTCGAACCCTTTGTATTTTTCCTTAATCTTTTTCTTTATGCAGTATTATTCAACTATATTGTGTTTTGCCTCCATGTCTAAGTAGTTCTCTTGTTAGGTTAAGGGTTATTCGAAATGATCGAAGATGAATTCTTAGATTTAACTCACTTGTTAGGATTATCTCTTTGGTTCTTTACCTAGATTGCATTAACTCTGATTTAGGATTCGCGACCCTGAAATTGGATATCCTAGGTTGATAGATTGACACGGAAGTGTAATTGGTTAGCCTGAATTAGATCTTAGGTGAGCAAAATCTCCTATTCGCAAATAAATTTGGTTTAGGGATTTTGTGAATAAATTGGACTTGAATTTAAAGCTTGTTTAAATTGATTGAATTCGGAAAGGAATTTGGCTTTCTAGAGTTTAGGCATAGTTAGTTTTCGCAACAGAAGTTGGTTAATTATATCTTAGTGTTCCAAGTTCAAGAACCGTTTTTTAAATAAAATCCTAACATATTTTAATATACAATTTTGATTCATCTTGAGAATTTACAGAAAACCTAGCTTTTTGTTTAATTGAATCTTAAGAAATAAAAAATCATCATCTGCTTTGAATTAGTTTTTGAATTTACTTTACATTATCCGCTTAGCTCAATTCGAAGTCATACATCCTATCGTTTGATTTGACTCCCAGTGATTCGACCCCTACCACGACGACCTCTTAATTTAAGAAAGTAACTCAGAGTTAAATTTTAGCATATCAAGTAGACACATTAAATTCAATTGAGGAAATGATAGGTAAAATAAAGTTGAGCGACGGGAGACGTACCGTTGCTCATATTAGAAGTTCTCGGATACCTAGTACAAGCCGCGGTTTTGTCACTCACAACACTAGAAAAATGTTGAGGATTGCTAAGCCAAGGGTATCATGGTATAAGGGCATTTGGTTTCACCACCATATGCCTAAGTTTTCATTTCTATCATGGCTTCTTATCCACAATAAATTATCGATAGGAGACCACATGAGAAGCTGGGGATAAAATCATATGGTAGAATGTTGCCTTTGCAACAATGTCGAGGAAACCAGAAATCATATATTCTTTGAGTGTAGCTTCTCGGGTGACATATGGCGGAAAGCCAATTTAAATTTTCTTGGTTATGAGTTCACGACTAATTGGATCCATGTTCTTTCCTTGCTCACGACAGATCGTGAAAGAGATGCCATGTTCTTACTCCTGTATACGTTCCAAACAACGATTTACCATCTCTGGCGCGGGCGTAATCAACGACGTAACTGAAACCTGCTCAAACTTTGGCATCTTTAACTTAAGTGATCAACAAATGTGTCATCAATCGAATCAATTCCATATGAGCTATTGCTGATCATACATTTGCCACCACAATAGATTTGTGGCTCCGGACCCGATCATAGTTTCTACACAACTTACGCTATCAACATATTCTACCATCTCAAAGTTCTCGTTCTTGTTCTCGTTCTCTTGTTCAAAATTTGATTTATATGCTGTTTTCTAATTAAACACATGTTGTATCTATTGTAAAAACGTTTGATTTGAATATAATTTTACATTCAATTAAAAAAAAAGTTGGAACAAATCCTTCTATTGAATTATCTATTTGTTAAAACAAACTATTGAATATTATCATGTGAGGAACTTAGTTATATGATTTAGTATAGTGCAAGCAATAATAATAATCCTTCTAATAATAAAATTGTTAATCTCTATTCTCTAGTCTTCGAATCAATGGGATGTCAAGGGGATCAATAAACATGAATCAAATTCAATTGTGCTATTGTTTACTTTGATTAACCTTAAGATTACTTTTTGGTCGAGTCGACCAAATAAGACCAACATATACCTTCATAGTAAGATACTACTGGACCATAAACGCAACTTTTTCTTAAGCTTTTTAACAAAAAGTCTTCGGCCGACCAAATATTTTCTCACTTCATACGATGGAGTCCATGCCTTTTAAAGTATAGAAATTTTAAAATTAAAACGAATTAAATTACTGATATCAGTAAAATATTTCATAGTCCTTTGTTTACTAATACTTCTTACTAGTATATTATTTAAACTATTTTTCCAAATTAACATTCTCATATTTTTTTAATTTTCATTAGTTAAATGTATTAATTTAATTTCATATACTAGTTTAGTTAAAAATAAATAAAGATATGGGTAGATTATATGAAATTTATTGAGATTTTTTTTTGTTGGTCAACAAAATTTATTAAGATTTGTTTCTTTAAATTTACACTCTAAATAAAGATATGGGTAGATTCTATGAAATTTATTGAGGTTTTTTTTTCTTGGTCAACAAAATTTATTAAGATTTGTTTCTCTAAATTTACACTTTAAATAAAGAGATAACTCTCATATATGTTAAAGCTCCCATAAGATGTTTTGATCCAAAAAAAGAAAAAAATATGCCTAAAAAAGTATAATAATTTTACAATTGTCACTAAATCAAATAAATACAATCATACGACTACACGTATACACATGCATGTGCATGCATCGATGTATTTGTTTGACTCTAAATAATCATTTATGGGAAAAATGGATAAAAAGAAAAAAATTGCAACTAATGATATATTTTCTTTTTAGCTTGTGATGACAGATAACTATGAAGAACTTCCAGCCATGTCACAGATTTTATATCGCATATCTATATTTGTTTTCTCAAAATTTAGAAATATAATCTCATATATTATTTTATTTTCTATCATATTTTTAGTGATTTTTTATTCATTTACCATATTTTGCATAAATCAAAATTTATACATGAAGATATATATATATATATATATATGTTTATATTAACTAAATGTAGTGTAGTGTAGTTTTTTCAAAATGATTTAATATTAGATGGCATTGTAAAATTTAATAAGTTTAAAAACATAATGTATTATACGTAATGTAAAAAGACCATAATACATAGATTTAAAATTATTTGTGTGATAAAAGTATTTTGTGAAATCTACGTTGTTTTTTATTTTGCGCGTTAAACATAATTTTAAAAAATTGAGTACATAAATTTAAAAATATTATGCATCAAACATATTTCGTAAGATCCACGTTATATTTCCCGCAAAATAACTTTCTATATATAACAAATTTTATAAATTTTTTTATATTTACGATTCTACGTTTGCATTGAAGATATATTACTTTATTCATAAAAGAAATACATAAAAACATTACTAGAATTTCAAAATTTATGAAGAAAACTACAAATTACCCTTTAGTAAAGAGAAGACTTTTATATCAAGATAAATCAATCCGAATAAAAACAAAAGTTAAATATATATAATTAAGTCAAAAATATAGATTTATACCAAGTCATAAACCTACACAATCACACATAGATAAGGATGTACATAATAGGAATACAATAATTTAGTGGCTGTAATTTAGAATTGTTGATTTCCACCAAAATGATAAAAACCCTAATATGAGTGAAATGTACCCTTACAGTACTATATAAACAGCCATCATGCCCACAAAACAAAGCACACAAACAAAAAGCATATCAAAGCAAAAATACAAACAAACAAAAAAACACATAACAATGGCCATGAATTTGAGCAACGTGAAGCTAACGTTCGTTGAAGATGAAGCATCAAAGAAGGCATCTGACGAGAGGAAGATGGCCAAGATCCTCAAGAACTTCGATGCTTTCGCCCCCATTTTCAATCCATCAACAGAGGATGTTGAAGATCTGAAGCAGAAGTTTATCGCTTCTTCATTGAAAGACAGCGCAAAGAAAGAGGAGGATCAATGGGCCCTTCTGCATAACAGGATCGACAAATCCCAAGCGCTTCTGATGAAGCTCCAAGAAAATCACCCTGATACAATACATGACTGCATGTTTGGTTGCAACAAGATGATTGAGTCTTATTTAGATGGCTTGAATATTGGAGACTTATGTTTCCTTGTTAACAAGTCTCTTGTTGAGTTTATCAACAGGATCAATTACCATAGGGAGAAGGGTGAATTTGCTTACTTCTCTCCTCACTATGATGCTAGGGAGGTGTCTGCGGATATGGACTCGGATGCAGATGTGAATGCAAATGCGGATACAGATGCGGGTGCAGGTGCGCGTAGAGGTGCGGAGTATGTTCCACAAATGGAGCAATCTGCTCTTAAGTTGTATGAAATGTTATATAAACGTCTCACAAATAAATATTTATTTGTTAATCATGTGGACATGAATGAGACTCCGAAGATGGAGAATGAAGACATTCCTTCCCTTGAAGACAACGACCACCAAGCCTCCACCTCGGGTCTCGCTACCACAGATGACGTGCCCTCCGTCACCACTGATGCAGCTGATGATGGAACTCGTTGAGTCATTAGTTACAAGGGGAATGCAATTACTTTGGAGTATGTTTGAGTTGTTTGCATTTATGTTTTATACATTTCAAAAGACAACGTTTTATGTGTGTCTTCTCTCTTTTCCTTTTTATTTAAGTTGTTGTAATGATTAAAGGTTTTGCTTTTAATTCATTTCTTTCAATATCTTTTTTGTATCCTCCTTTAGTGGAGGTATAAATTCTTAAGTTCATTGAAATATTTGTTTGATCAAAAAAAAATTAAAGGTTTGGTCTTTAAGTTTGCTGTGTTTTTATGTTTATCGACCCGAACAAATCTATTTGGAGTAGTTTAATCATTTTAAAAGAACAAAAAATTGTTTTAATGTTCTTAGAAAATAATAAATTAAATGGATAGTACTAGATAAGTAATCAACAAATGCTAGTTTTGCTATCACCAGTCACATGTATACTAGATGGGTTAATCTCTTAAGTTTAATAAAATCTTTGTTTGACCAAAAGAATTACAGATTTTGCTTTTAATTCAGCTGTGCTTTTTATTATTTTTTTACCCAAAAAAATATATATTTAAAGAATATTAATCATTCTGAAAAAAACTAGTTTTAATGTTCTTAGAAAAAGAAAAACATTAAGTCGATAATACTAGGTAAGTAATTATCAATTGCTAGTCCACTACCACCAATCGATAATAACTAGATAAGTAAAAAAACAGTTTATTGTTTTGATGAATGCTTGTGGTCAATAATATTTTACTCTAGGATTTTTTTTTTCTGAGTGAAGTGTTTGAGAATTTGCATTTGTGGTTTTTTCATTTCAATAGTTTAAGATATGATATGATCTAGTGAATCATGCTCTCCTTAAATGTTCATTCTCTCTTTAAAGGTTCATTGGTCGTATAAGTATGAGTTTTATCCCCCATCTTTTTCAAGTCCATTATATTTTTCTTCAAGGTTTTTCTATACAAATGTAGTCTATAGATTCTAGTGATTACTTAAAACACACAATTAAGAATACAAGGAATAGGTTTTCCTATAACGATTATTGGTTTATTTAGAAAGCACATAATCACTGTTTCAAATCATTCTCTTGAATGAAAGAATTAGTTGATGTTTTATCCCCCATCTTTTTCAAGTCCATTATAATTTTCTTCAAGGTCTTTATATACAAATGTAGTCTATATATTCCAGTGATTACTTAAAACACACAATTAAGAATACAAGGAATAGGTTTTCCTAAGGATTATTGGTTTATTTAGAAAGCACATAATCATTGTTTCAAATCATTTTCTTGAATGAAAGAATTAGTTGATGTTGAAGTAATGGGAGAGGAACCTAGGCATTAGTTTATATCACGTATTCTACCGACTAAAGAACGTCTAGAATACTTGATAGTTATTTTTTTAGGTATTGGATGGGCTTCTATTTCTTCAAAAGGTGCAACGTAGAAGTATCTCTTCCTTACATTTAAAATTAGAGTCGCTCATTTGATTTATGAAGTGTACCTTCATTCAAAGCATTGTTCAAAACCTTTTGAAGATCTTTTCCTTTCATTCAAAGCATTTTTTACTTCTTTGGATATCTTCTCCTTATCAGAGCTTCATTACTACCACTTATTTAATATTTATATGCACCGATCTGTTAACTATTAGGTTTTCGGGAAAGTTGGAAATCAAGAGTTTTTGTTTTCTTTTGTAGGTTCCATGTTACCTAATTTGTTTGACAACACATATATTAATTATGTATTCATAAGTTTGAAAAATCAAAATCAATTTATGTAAGAGTGTTTTTTAGATTTTTAATAAATTCAAATATGATTCTACATCAATAATAAGACTTGCAATATGGTATGGAATATCACAATTCACAAAGACAAAAAATGAGACTACATATTGAATTGATTAGGAGGAAGAATTGTTTGCCCTAGTTACTTTATTAAAATTTGTTACTTGCATTGCCATTGAAACAAGAAGAGAAAAACGTTGATAAAATTAGAAAAAATCAACCTTAATTATAAGAGATTAGAGATTGTGTATTTGTGAAGATAAATTACTGAATATATTATCATGTGACGAACTTAGTTATATGATTTAGTATAGAGCAAGCAATAATAATCCTTCTTATAAAAAAATTGTTAGTCTATAGTCTTCGAATTAATGGGATATCAAGGGGATCGATAAACATGAGTAATATTCAAGTGTGCCATTGTTTACTTTGATTAACTTTAAAACTACGATGAAGCAATCTATTTTTCGGTCGAGTTTCCATGTTTCCCATAGGTACTAATCATAAACGCAACGATTTTCTTAAGCTTTTTAGTCAAAGATCTTTGGCCGACCAAAACTTTTTCCCACTCCATACGGTGACGTCTATGCTTTTTTTTGTTTACATTCTAATTATATTGATATATTAAAAACAGCCATTTTAAATTCCGATATACCAAAGAGATTGGTTAATAGTCTCCATCATTTTTTTGTTAATAAAGTTTGAACATCGTTTCGTATAGTTCGAGAAAGCGTCTGAAACTTCTTGTGGCTGAAAATAGGAATCAAACTTTTCCTATGGTTGTAGATCAGTTACCCATATATATTTTCAATATTTGATAAAAAAGGGAAATTTGTTAATAGTGACCTAAAAGTTCATTTTGTTTTCAAAACTAACCTAATAGTTCATGTTTGGCAAAAGTAACTTAAAAAGATAGTAAAATTACAGTTTCATCCTTTATGAACAAAAAAAAAACAGATGACTGTATTAACCCTCGAACTCGTAGATTGCATATGAAGTCTACTATTTGGTATAGTAGACCTTTGTGAAAGTCTACTTTATAATTAAATATAAAATTTAAATTTATAAATTATCAAAAATTAGTTTAATTAAAAATTTATATTGATGACCAAACTATAAACATTTGTGATATATGAAAAATAAAACTGCACAAATTTTCACAAATTAAACTAACAATGACAAATTAGGTTATGAATGAAACACGTAAGTATATACAACAAAGAGTTACCAAATAAGGTACTTCATAACCATATCCTTAGATATTGATGTGATCACATGTTGATAGTTATTATTGTTTCGTATTTGTAAGTTTCATGAGTTTATATATGGTTATAATGGTTTCATTTTAGGAATTGGATTGTTATTTATGGTTTAGTGTTTAGGGCTTAGATGGTTTATGTAATTGTAGTGTAGGGTTTGAGTTTTAAAGTTGAATTAACTATAGGGGGATGTTAAATTTTGAGTTATGTACGTAATTTTGCGTATGTATCCGAAGTACGAGTTTGAAATATGCGTAATAGTTTGGAATTTATACGTTGTAAATATGTTTTAACACTTAGGGTTACATTTAGGGTTTTGATTTATAGTTTTAAAATGTCATATTTGAGTAAAAATGTGAATTTGTGAATATATTAGACGTTTAGAATGTTTTGGATAAGTTCTTATTTAGGATTTTGAATAATCTTCGAAGAAAATCGATTTTAGGTTTTCGGATAGTAGACTCCAATTAGTAGACTTCATAAGTAGTCTACTTGGAGTTTAGGGTTTTGTCGAGAGTTTAGGGTTTAGTAGACTCCAAACGAAGTCTTCTAAACCGGTAATTTTAACATAACCGAATAGATGTGCTAAACATAAATTTTAACCTAACCAATGTACCCTGCCTGCATATATAAAGAAAATTTATATGCCAACCCTAATTTTGTTAGAAAAATGAGGAATCTCTCTACCTCTCTTCGGATCTTCATTGGCGACTCTATACCTCCGGTAACTCCGTCTTTTCTCCGGTGCTCTCACGAATTGTCTACTCCAAATTTTCTTACAGGTGTGTGCATTGTTCTGCTCTCTTCACTTAAGCTTCGTCTTCAAGTTACTCTCTCATTACCGTCGCTCATTGTATGTTTTGTTTTCCTCTGAAATTTCGCAAGTTCTCGGAGAAGGAATAGATTGAATCACGTGATTGAAGATATGGAGAGTGAGAAGGAATTGATGAATGAAGTTAAAAAACGTGTTGATTTAAGATTGAGCAGAGTTTCTGGGTATTGAATCTAAGTTGTTTTCTATGCTTATTTGTGGACTGGGTTTTGGTTGTAACTACAATTTGTTTGATTTTCATCTATTCTCACTTCTTATCTCGAAGAGACTTTTTGCATCCATGATTTCAAGCTGGACAAGATCTAGCTCTTATTCTAAGGTTTTCCTTCTTCTGAATCGAATATGTTGATAAATCATTTGTTTCACACCTTTTCGGGAACATATCAGCTGATTTCAAGAGCTTGTGTGTGTTTTCAAGTGGACACATAAACCCAGCTATGGTGCCTGACTTCTCCTAGCTCTCTTCCAGATGTGTTCTTCGTTGAGTCATTAGTTACAAGGGGAATGCAATTACTTTGGAGTATGTTTGAGTTGTTTGCATTTATGTTTTATACATTTCAAAAGACAACATTTTATGTGTGTCTTCTCTCTTTTCCATTTTATTTAAGTTGTTGTAATGATTAAAGGTTTTGCCTTTAATTCATTTTTTCATATATTTTTTGTATCCTCCTTTAGTGGAGGTATAAATTCTTAAGTTCATTGAAATGTTTGTTTGATCAAAAAAAGTTAAAGGTTTGGTCTTTAAGTTTGCTGTATTTTTATGTTTATCGACCCGAACAAAAAAATCTATTTGGAGTAGTTTAATCATTTTAAAAGAACAAAAAATAGTTTTAATGTTCTTTGAAAATAATAAATTAAATGGATAGTACTAGATAAGTAATCAACAAAGGCCAGTCTTGCTATCACCAGTCACATGTATACTAGATGGGTTAATCTCTTAAGTTTAATAAAATCTTTGTTTAACCAAAAGAATTACAGATTTTGCTTTTAATTCAGCTGTGCTTTTTATTATTTTTTTACCCAAAAAAATATATATTTAAAGAATATTAATCATTCTGAAAAAAACTAGTTTTAATGTTCTTAGAAAAAGAAAAACATTAAGTCGATAATACTAGGTAAGTAATTATTAATTGCTAGTCCACTACCACCAATCGATAATAACTAGATAAGTAAAAAAACAGTTTATTGTTTTGATGAATGCTTGTGCTCAGTAATAATTTACTCTAGGATTATTGTTTTTCTGAGTGAAGTGTTTGAGAATTTGCATTTGTGGTTTTTTCATTTCAATAGTTTAAGATATGATATGATCTAGTGAATCATGCTCTCCTTAAATGCTCATTCTCTCTTTAAATGTTCATTGGTCGTATAAGTATGAGTTTTATCCCCCATCTTTTTCAAGTCCATTATATATTTCTTCAAGGTTTTTATATACAAATGTAGTCTATATATACTAGTGATTACTTAAAACACACAATTAAGAATACAAGGAATAGGTTTTCCTATAAGGATTATTGGTTTATTTAGAAAGCACATAATCACTGTTTCAAATTATTTTCTTGAATGAAAGAATTAGTTGATGTTTGATCCCCCATCTTTTTCAAGTCCATTATATTTGTCTTCGATGTCTTTATATACAAATGTAGTCTATATGTTCTAGTGATTACTTAAAACACACAATTAAGAATACAAGGAATAGGTATTCCTAAGGATTATTGGTTTATTTTGAAAGCACATAATCATTGTTTCAAATCATTTTCTTGAATGAAAGAATTAGTTGATGTTGAAGTAATGGGAGAGGAACCTAGGCATTAATTTATATCATTGTTTGATTTTCATCTATTCTCACTTCTTATCTTGAAGAGACTTTTTGCATCCATGATTTCAAGCTGGATTTAATATAGTATTAAGTCTGGTTCATGAGTATCTAAGCAATTCTGTATTTTCATTATTAATTTATCACCAAAAAAATTGTTTCTTATTGTTTCTATATTTATGACAAATCTTCAGCTGGTTTTGTAGATGATGATGTGTGTTTTAATGGTCTTTAGAGTCTCATACAATTCTGAAAAGCAGTTTGCATCCACCAAATCTTTGTTTGTCGGAAGATAAATTGTGGATATTTGTCTTTTGCAGAGATAATACATGTCTTTTACGAGACTCTCTAGGTGGGAAGACAAAGACTTGTATCATTCGTACAATCTTTCCATCTGCTCATTCCCTAGAAGAAACTACAAGCACTTTAGTTTACGTGTCAAAAACAAACCGAGGTCTTGCTTACGCTAGCTACCATATCTCAATTATGCATCAATGTAACCTTATGTTTCATCCTTCTAAGTTCTAACTGAACTGGTCTATGCAGGCAAACCAAAGTCACATAGTAATTGTGAAGAAGCTATTCAAACCAAAAAATTGATTTATGCCATAAATATTGCATCTAAACATATAATAAGAAATATTTGAAAACAAAAAAAAAAAAAATTATTATACATAAGAATTTAATGTATTTTCAATCAAATTTAAAATACAGACTACATAGTCTTTATACGCAATCTACTTGTAGACTTTATATGCCGTATACTACAATGTGTGAAATACTAATTAATCAAGAAAAAATGATTTTATTAGAGCTGAAGATGTCAAACTCAAATATAAGTACAAGAATTAATTAACACACATCAGAGACTAAGAAAATCTGGAAAAAAATCATTATACATATTTTTAAAATGAATATATATTAAAAACTACAGATTTCTTGTGCTGTCGATTAGTAGATTGCATTCAGAAATTTACTAAGAAAAGCTAAGTACTACTAAAACAAGAAAATTGATTTATACCATAAATATTACACATAAATATTTGAAATTTATACAGAAGGAAACACATTAGATAACACACATGTGAGAGCAAGAAAATATAAAAAATCATTATAAATAAGATATAAATGCATTTTTAAACAACTTTAAAACATAGACTTCACCAACAGTCTACTAGTAAACTTCCCCAGATGTCTACTAATGGTCACAAAAGTCTACTAGTAGACTAATGATGAAGTCTACTAAACGGGTTACTTTTTGCAATTAAGGCAATCAGGGAGTAGACGCTATCTTAAGTCTACTAACAAGGTGACTTCACTGGACATCTACTGGTGTTTTTTTTGCAATTTACCAAAATTTTGACCTTTTTTTTAGACTTATCATGCAGTCTACTATAAAAATGATTATTTTTTGCAATTGACCAAAATTTGACTTTTTTAGTAGACGTCCCCTGCAGACTACTTACAATACGCAGAAAACCATCATTCAGAGTAGACGTTATCTTACGTCTACTGCCGAGTAGACTTAAAATAGTGTCTACTCTCTTTTTGACGGTTTTTCGCGTATTTGAGTAGGTTAATTTTGCAATTGACCGAATTGTTGACTATTTATAGTAGACCTTAGGAGAGGTCTACTCGCGGTAGACTTCTGGTTAAGTCTACTCTTAAAAAGAGGTTACTTTTTTGTGTTTGACCAAAATTCAAATTATTTAAATAGTAGACTTCTTCGTGAAGTCTACGAATGTCGTAGACCTCTTGAGAAGTTTACTAGAAATTGTATATTCTGGTCAATGTTTGAAATTTTGGTCAAACGCAAAACGAACTTGTCCGTATTGAGTAGACTTAAGATAACGTCTACTAGAAAAGTCAACAATAAGTCAAATGCAAAAAATGACCAGAAATTTTTCGAAGTCGGAACTCAAAATCTGGTCTACAAAGTCAAAGTTTTGGTCAATTTCAAAACTAACCCATTTTCACGTAAACTTCATATAAAGTCTACACATATTTTTTTGTCAAACGAAACAAGTAGACTTAGTCTATGCTGAACAAATTTAAATCGGGTCAATTGCAAATCTAACATGCGTTGACTGATAGACTTCAGTATCAGTCTACTCTCGCGAACCAGATCGGAAATCAAAGTTTTAGCTTCGTTTCCGTGGTATATCACGGTTTCAGCTCCTTCAAGTTTGTAATCCCAAAACTTCTAATCTCACCGTTAGTAAAGAAGCCCAAACATTTTTAACCAAAAACCATTGAAATTCAATAGATTATGAATTTTTTTTTTTTGAAAAACCTCATTTCGATTGTTTTTTGGATGAAATTAGAGAAGAAATGAAAGAGGAAGAAATTATAAGCTCAATAATGAAGTATTTATCAAACAAAAATGAGATCTCAAAGCATTTTGAGCTTGATTTTGGTTGTTCATGCAGGTTTGAAAAATTGAAGACGATGGCTTTTTCGTAAATAATTTAAAATCTCTAGGGTGTTTTGAAAGGCATAAATATCTGATTTTATTTAGATCAAAATAATAATTCAAAAGTTAATCGCATTTTTCGTGAAAAATGTAAATGTTATGTATTGTTTGGTAGAAATTTGGGGAGAGAGAAATGGGGGGTTAGTTTTGCATTTGACTTGAAGTTTTACTGTTTTAGGTTAGTTTAGTAAGTATCCCAAAAAGATATACTCTTATATATACCGACGAAGATATGCTGAGGCGATTGTAACGGCTCGGGGTTTTTGAATTTTCAAAGTGTTCTTGCCGGAATGAATTGTCTATGGCCAAGGCAAGGCGGCCTCTTGGAGAGACTACCTTTTTGTTCCTTCACAAGGTTGTTACCTGAAATGGAAATGGTGAGACAACTGAACTTGTCCTTATTAAGATCCAAGAAATCTTATGAGGTGTTACCTTGTATTCTTGCACTGTCCAAGGGATCTCGCTTCCTGGAGAGAGTGAATCAGATAGGATTTCCAGAACTGAGATTGAGATCTCATTCCGATTTGATGAAATCTGGTCCTGCTAACGGCAAATTTCTTAAGCTTATTTCCAGGCATGACATGGTCCGTTTATGGTAATAACAAATCACTAGGCGCAAATATTGATCCTGATTTCTCCCCTGCAATTAAGGGACAATCAATTTTGATTGCAAGGAAACCCTACTTTGATTCACAAAATATATATTTAGACACTCAAGGAGGAGTATTCTCATATCCTTTTGGTTTTCTCGTTTCAAGCTTTCCGATTACCTTTTCTCTCTGTCTCACCACAAAACCTGCAATGGCGTTCTTTGGAAGTTTGATCTCCTCCGACAAAGTCACCAAGAAGGAGAAACCACTCAAGCTTCCACCGATTAACAAGGACCAGATGCTCTAACGTTTTGAACGTACCTTGGTGGGACATGCTTTGCTGCCTGAAGTTCAAGAACACAAACTTGGGGCTTTGATCCGTTTTTTCCCTACGGTGTGGAGATGCGAAGGTCGTGTTCAAGGGATGGACGAGTCCACTTCCGTTTCCACAATGAGGAGGATCTTCAGGTGGTATTGAACAATCGTCCATACCATTACGATGGCTCGATGATCGCCTTGGAACGTTGGGTGCCTACTGTGCGCAAGGACTTCCCCAGTACCATTCTATTTTGGGTGCTCATTCAAGGCTTACCTGACTACTGCCGAGAAGAAGAATCGGTACCGAGTATTGGCGAGGATCTTGGCGAGTTTGAGATGGTGGATGTGACTGACCCAACTCCACGGGTCCGAGTGACCTTGGACTGTAACTCCCCACTTGTCCAACGACGGGAAACTAATGATGCGGGTCAGTTGTGTGTTCTGGAGTTCCACTACGAGAAACTCCAACGTCACTGTACTCGTTGCTTTCGGATGACTCATGAAGTGCTCCAATGTCCAGAGCGAGTAAGAGAGAATCAGCCACCGCGTGAGCAAAGCCGGAGAACCATCGGCGAGGCGATGGAGAGGATATGCGGGAAAGACAGCGGAGCTTTTGTGAGGAAAGAGGGAAGACTGTGATGAACCACCGAAACAAACGCGAAAAACCAGATCGCGTGGTTAGTGAGCAAGCGTCGTCATCGCGACCCAAGCCGGTGCGCCGGGACATCCTCGCGGAGCTTGATAATTGTCAACCGAGGAGAGTGGAGCCAACGAAGGAGAAGGTCTCCACCAAGGAATGGGTCCGCAAATCCTTTGGCCGTGAGGGGAAAAGCGAGAAGACGGCGGACCTGAGTGGTGGAGGAGACAAAAGTGAATCGACTCAAGCAACAAAGCGACCCAGAGCACCGTTTTATCGTGCAACCGAGGAGGAGGCTGTGATTGCTAATGAAATCAAGTTTCAGACAACTCGATGGGCGATGATCGAGCCACAGGGTGGTCTGGAGAAGATCACCGGAGAAACATCTCAGGCGGCTAGGGTTATGTCTGTCGTGGTGGGATCGATCCCGCAGGGGCAAGAAGAAGTTAATGGGACAGTCCGATTTGAAGCCCAACAAGAGGAAGAGAATTTTGATCAGTTGGATACAGGTCTGGAATTCAGCGCAATGGGCCAGAATTGTAATTTGAGCCCAACATAATTAATCTCACCTCTTAAGGGACTAGTGAACAAGCCCAACAAACCACGAAGGATTACTCAGCGGGTTACGAAAGCACTTGGAGTCAACAAGAAGACTGAGCATAG
Organism: Arabis alpina; assembly: GCA_900128785.1. Taxonomy (NCBI): domain Eukaryota; kingdom Viridiplantae; phylum Streptophyta; class Magnoliopsida; order Brassicales; family Brassicaceae; genus Arabis; species Arabis alpina. Next base: position 27,524,630 of record LT669789.1, read on the forward strand.
TCCGTTTCAGGGTAATCGTATCCGTAAACACATGGCCTTGGCTAATTTGGAACCGGTTAAAGAACTGATAGTTTTGGCAGATGTGTTAAACCCGTCATCCTCGAAGACGGGCCCTGAAGAAGGGAAAACTTCGAAGGAATTTAAAGACCCGGTGGTTGATGAGGAACCACCGGCAGACGCTTAAAATGATCATGAGTTGGAACTGTAAGGGGGTTGGAAGCTTTTTGACAGTTCGACGATTACGTGAATTTCGTAAGAGGTTTTTCCCGGGGATTCTCTTTCTTATGGAAACAAAGCGTGATCACCAGTTTCTTCAAGACCTTCGAGTTGAAGTCGGTTATGATTTTCTTTTTACAGTTGACCGTTGTGGTCGTAGTGGAGGCCTAGCCCTTATGGCGAAGTCCGAATTTCGTATTCAAGTTCTTTTTTCCAATAAAAATATCATTGATGTAATGTCTATCATTGATGTAATGTCTGGGACGTCTTACCAGAACTGATACCACACGTTCTGAACCATGATTCATGACCGGGGATTTTAATGAGATTGTAGGACATCACGAAAAAACGGGAGGACGTCGGAGACCAAAGAATTCGTTCCTTGATTTTAATCTGATGTGTCAGAACTGTGGGATGGTAGATTTCCCATACTTGGGAAATTACCTTTCTTGGGTTGGTCGAAGAGGTGCCAATTGCTTGGTTTAACCCATAATTTGATTTTAACTACATGGGTAACCCACATATCTCATGTTTGTGAAAACTAACCCAAAGGGGTAGTGAAATTACAACTACAACCTTTATGACCAAAAAAAACCCGCAGGTCATAATGACTGTTTTAGCCCTAGAGAAGTCTGCTACGTAATGTGGAAGTCTATTCATAGACTTCCACACGAAATCCAACGCGTAGACTCTATGTAAAGTCTACTTTAGGGTTCAATAGACTTCTTTGGAAAGTCTACTCTATAATTATATTTCAAATTTAAATTTATAAATTAACAAAAAATATTTTGATAAAAAATTATGGTTGATGACCAAACTATAAATAATTGTGAATTATGAAAAATAAAATTGCATAAAAATTCACAAATTAAACCTACAAAGACAAATTATGTCTACTTTGTGGTATAATAGACTTCGAGAGAAGTCTACTAGATAATTTTATTTCAAATTTAAATTTATAAATTAACAAAAAATATTTTGATAAAAAATTTGGCTGATGACCAAACTATAAATAATTGTGAAGTATGAAAATTAAAATTTCATTAAAATTCACAAATTAAACCTACAAAGACAAATTATGTCTACTTTGTGGTATAGTAGACTTCGAGAGAAGTCTACTATATAATTATATTTGAAATTTAAATTTATAAATTAACAAAAAATATTTTGATAAAAAATTTTGGTCGATGACCAAAATATAAATAATTCTGATGTATGAAAAGTAAAATTTTATAAAATTTCACAAATTAAACCTAGAAAGACAAATTAGGTTATGAATGAAATACATATTATACTAAACAAGGAGTTACCAAACAAGGTACTTCATAACCATTTGTTTAGATATTGATGTGGTGATATGTTGGTAGTTTAATGTACGATATTTATAGGTTTTATGAGTTTATTTACGGTTGTAGTGGTTTAGTTTTAGGAATTTGTCTATTATTTATGGTTTAGGGTTTAGTGTTTGGATGGTTTAGGGTTTCGTTTTATAAACCGTACTGTAGGGTTTGACTTTTTAAGTTGAATTAACTATAAGATGATGTAAAATTTTGGCAAGGTTTTCATCATTTGGCGTAATTGGCCGAGTTACGAGTATGAAATATGGGTAATAATGTGACATTTATAGGTTGCAAACATGTTTTTACACTTAGGGTAAGATTTAGGGTTTATCATTTTTATCTTTAAAATGTCAAATTTGCATAAAAGTGTTAACTTGTGAATATATTAAACTTTTTGACCGTTTTGTATAAGTTTTTATTTAGACTTTTGAATAATCATTGAAAATAGTCAATTTACGTTTTCGGATAGTAGACTTCATTAGTAGTCTACTCAAACTAGTAGACTTCTGATAGAGTCTACTTTGAGTTTAGGGTTTCGTTAAAAGTATAGTAGACTTCATTAGTTGTCTACTCAAATAAGTAGACTTCTGATAGAGTCTACTTTAAGTTTAGGGTTTCGTGGAAAGTTTAGGGTTTAGCAGACTGCAAACGAAGTCTACCGAACCGAATTTTTAACCTAACCGGATCTTTAACCTAACCGGATTTGAGTATCTTCCTATATAAACAAAAATTATATTTGGAAGCCCTAATTTTTTAGTTGCCTCAGCCTCTCTGTCTCCCTCTGAGCCTGTCTCTCTCCCTCAGACTCTCTTCCATCATCTTCTAGCCTCCTTCTCCGTTTCTAATTCAATATTTCTCAGGTGAGAGCTATGGCTTTCGATACTACCTCCTCCACCATCGCGTCCACTTCCGCCAAGGTTAGCAACCATCATCTCTCCCTCTCCTTCTCATAGCGTGTATATTTTTCTCTAACCTCTCTCTCTTTCTCTAATAGTTAAAACCAGCACACATCGATCTCTCCATCTACTTCGAATGAGCATAGATCTCCTGTAAATCAACTTCAAATCTAACGTTTTTTGCTCCGACCTCCACAGATTTGGTAACCTCCATTCTCTCTCTCGATTTCTCGCTAAAAACGCAGCCATAAATATCGTTTGTAGAATATGTGACTTACTCATAGGACTTTTAGTAGAACAATACTGGAGAATTTGCATTCAAATTGGGATATGTTTTTGTTTGTAGGTAAATTGGCTCTGCTCTGCTAGATACTGGTGATAACTCCGTCAAAGCAAACCGTGTATTCTATTTAGCAGAGTACATCAACCAAAATCAACGCTTGGTTAGGTTCAGCTGCTAAATGAGTGATATTGGGGATGAGGTACTCATATAAATCTTGTGTATAACATTTGTGTCATCCTTTTAGGGTTCCTTGGATTTTGCATTGTCATATCAGCATAATGGTTCTCTTGAGCAATTGAATATTTATTCCCTCTTCTTCATCTGAATTTCGTCGCTCTTTTCTCAACATATTCTTCTTTGTCTCTATATTTTGTTGATTTGATGAACTGGGAATTATTTTCTTTTTCTTCTCTGTGCGTTTTGGTCTTTCATTTGGTTTCTCGCTTCGAGTGTTTGTCTCACCAGAATTGTTGTTATAATGGATTCTCCTAGGCACGTTTGTGGTACAAGAAATGTGATTCGGTTTGCTTTCAAATTTGGTATCATTAGATTACAGAGGAACTAAGAGGCTGAGAGCTTTATAGGATGGTACAGATAATAGTGATGATTATAATATATTGTCTAACGTTACTTGTGCTTTACCTTTCACCCATGATGAGGTAATTCAACCACTCTTCTAAGATATTTCACAAGTTTTACCTTGTCAATGTTGTTGGTTGACTTTCAGATAATTAGAGATCCTTCAGCTGTTAGATAGGCTCTTTATCAAGTTGCATCTTCGCTCTATGCTTATCCATCAGACCATCACTACTTCAAATACCAACCAATAAAGAAAAAAGGCCAATAAACACCCGTTAGGGATGGCAAGTGTTACAACATTGTTTTTATGATAAATTATATTGACGTTTGTGGATCAATGGTGACAAATGATTTACTTGATGTTCTTTTGTTTGAGCAGGTGCAAGCTTGTGGATCAATGGTGACAGAAGAGAAACCACATGCGATGTTGATACCAATGGAGTGGTGTTTTGAGTGGATTAGGTAAAGGAAAAACATAAACTAAGGAGCCACCGTTGGAACTGTCATGCCGTCGCTCATTGTCGATTCAAACACACTGGTGTATGACCTTGTAGATGAGTTGAAGAGCATACAAAGAGTAAATATCATGCAACAGGCTAGCAACTGGTGCAAGTTTATCTTTGTACGAGCCTGAAACCGATGTCTATTGCAGTTGTCATGTAGGTGTAATGATGCTTTTAGGAAGATTGCTCATACTCTTTCTAATTCTTCTCTCTGAAAATCAAAAGAAAAACAGCTTTGTGCATTTTGTATAATTTTTTACAATTGTAATATGGTTGGATTCTCGTTTTGTTGTACTCTAAACATCTACTTTTATTTAAAAGTTTAAAATACATGTTTCCTTTCGTCGATCCCAAAAGATAGTAATATAGCTTGCTGTTTGACATTGTAGAGAGTAGGATACTTGGCTAAAAGGAAGAAGAGAGAGCACCAATTCACAATAATATGCCTTAGTAATAACAAACTGAAACATGCATGTTCTTTATTTACACTCTAAAGAACTAAATCAAACTTCTAAAATGCATACACCTCATCCCATATCATTTTGTGAAATAATAAGAACATTGACTTGATTTATGATTACATAAAACACACTTGTGTTAAAATTACAAATAGATCACCGCAATTTCGGGATTTTTTCAGTCTTATACTTTCATATATTCTTATATCAAAGACTCTTTTGTGTAATAGAGATAGTACTTTGAGGGAGAATTTTTTTTGAATGCTAGTTAAACAAGAAAATTGATTTAATCCATAAGTGTTACAAATGAACTTGTGAAACTCATACAAAAGCAAAAATAACAATTAACACACATTTGAGGTCAAAAAAATACATTATACACAAATTTTAATTGCATTTAAATTAAAATACAGACTTCATACGCAGTCTACTCATTGACTTCAACGGAAATCTATTAAACTGTGAAAAAACTAATTAATCAAAAATAAATGGTTTCATTACAGCTGAAGATGTCAAACTAGTACATAAAAACAGCAAAAATATAACACACATTTGAAACCAATAAAATCTTAAAATTTCGTTATACATAATTTTAAACTAATGTTTTACTAAAAACATAAATACAGACTTCCCTTGCCGTCTACTAGTACACTCTTGAAGAAGTCTACCGTGAAAAGCTAATTACTACTCAAACAAGAAAATTGATTTACACCATAAATATTGCATTTAAATATCTCAAACCCATACAAAAGATCACATATTAGAAAACACACACGTGAGAACAAGAAAATTTTGAAAATGTATTATATATTAGCTATAAATTCGTTTTTAAAAAACGTAAAAACGCAGACTTCACCAGCAGTCTGCGCCAGAAGACTGCGTTTAACGTTTACTAGTAGACTTCCGTAGAAGTCTATCCAATGGGTTAGTTTTTGCAATTACGGCAAAACCCAGTAGACTTCTAACGGAAGTCTTCTTGCGTAGTAGACCCTAATTGAAGTTTACCGAGGTTATTTTTGCATTTGACCAAAATGTTGACTTTTAGTAGTAGACTTCTCCAGAAGTCTGCTGTAAAAATAGGTTATATTTGCAATTTGACTTTTACAGTAGACTTCCGCGGTAGACTTCTAATACCATAAATATCTAGCAGACATCCAACGGAAGTCTACGCACCTTAGTAGACTGCCGGTTGAAGTCTACTGGAACAGTAGAGGTTACATTTGCAATTGACTTATTTTTGATTTTTTGAGTAGACTCTAAAAGAAGTCTACTTAAAAAACAGGTTAGTTTTTTGTTTGACCAAATATCGAATTAATATCGAATTAATTAACGAGTAGACTTCCCCAGAAGTCTGCTGAAAATTCAATTTGCAACAGACTTCTGGGGAAGTCTACTCTAAATATTTTCAAAAAGTCAATGTTCGAAATTTTGGTCAATCACAAAACTAACCTCACCGTATAGAGTAGACTTCAAATAGCGTCTACTCAAAAAAGTCAACAAAAAGTCAATTGCAAAAAATAACCTAAACGTAGTCGAGCAGACTCTGAGGGAAGTCCGCTAGTAGAATCGCGTACAGAGTCTGCTAAAAAAAGTCAACATTTTGGTCAAATGCGAAACTAATCCATTTTTTAAGTAGACTTCCCGTGCAGTCTACTGGTTTTTTTTTGTTGTCAAAGGAGAATAAAGTAGCACTAGCAAACTTCTATGAGAAGTCTACGTAAAAAATCTGAAAAAAGTCAATTGCAAATCTAACCTCTCGTTGACCAGCAAACGTCCGACGAAGTCTACTCTTCTGAACCAGATAGGAAAATACGGTTTTTAGCTCTGTTTCGCCGTAGATCGTTGTTTTTAGCTCGTTTAAACACACAAAATCCCTACTCTAACTGTTTACTACGAAGCCCATACATTATCTAGCAAAAACCACGAAAATTCAAGAGATTGTGAGTGAGAGAATTTTTCAAATGCTCATTTACATAGTGTTTTGGATGAAATTGGAGATGAAATGGTAGTTGATGAAGTTATAAGTTGGTTTGTGATGTATTTATGCACGAAAATCAGATGGAGATGCATTGAAGAGCTTCAATTTGGTTGTTCATGGTGGTTGTGAAACTTGATGGCGATGGCATTTTCGTAAATAAGTTGATATAATTGGGTGTTTGTTTGTGAAATCAAATGTCTGATTTTCAAAAAAAAAATAAATAATTCAGATATAATGGCATTTCTGTAAATAAGTTGAATGTTTTGGTTTTTTTGAAAAAAAATTGATGAGAGAGAAAATGGGGTATAGATTTGTAATTGACTTCAAATTTTGGGTTATCTTAGAAACCACCCCGACTTTATATGCCGTATACTACAATGTGTGAAATACTAATTAATCAAGAAAAAATGATTTTATTAGTGCTGAAGATGTCAAACTCAAATATAAGTACAAGAATTAATTAACACACATCAGAGACTAAGAAAATCTGGAAAAAAATCATTATACATATTTTTAAAATGAATATATATTAAAAACTACAGATTTCTTGTGCTGTCGATTAGTAGATTGCATTCAGAAATTTACTAAGAAAAGCTAAGTACTACTAAAACAAGAAAATTGATTTATACCATAAATATTACACATAAATATTTGAAATTTATACAGAAGGAAACACATTAGATAACACACATGTGAGAGCAAGAAAATATAAAAAATCATTATAAATAAGATATAAATGCATTTTTAAACAACTTTAAAACATAGACTTCACCAACAGTCTACTAGTAAACTTCCCCAGATGTCTACTAATGGTCACAAAAGTCTACTAGTAGACTAATGATGAAGTCTACTAAACGGGTTACTTTTTGCAATTAAGGCAATCAGGGAGTAGACGCTATCTTAAGTCTACTAACAAGGTGACTTCACTGGACATCTACTGGTGTTTTTTTTGCAATTTACCAAAATTTTGACCTTTTTTTTAGACTTATCATGCAGTCTACTATAAAAATGATTATTTTTTGCAATTGACCAAAATTTGACTTTTTTAGTAGACGTCCCCTGCAGACTACTTACAATACGCAGAAAACCATCATTCAGAGTAGACGTTATCTTACGTCTACTGCCGAGTAGACTTAAAATAGTGTCTACTCTCTTTTTGACGGTTTTTCGCGTATTTGAGTAGGTTAATTTTGCAATTGACCGAATTGTTGACTATTTATAGTAGACCTTAGGAGAGGTCTACTCGCGGTAGACTTCTGGTTAAGTCTACTCTTAAAAAGAGGTTACTTTTTTGTGTTTGACCAAAATTCAAATTATTTAAATAGTAGACTTCTTCGTGAAGTCTACGAATGTCGTAGACCTCTTGAGAAGTTTACTAGAAATTGTATATTCTGGTCAATGTTTGAAATTTTGGTCAAACGCAAAACGAACTTGTCCGTATTGAGTAGACTTAAGATAACGTCTACTAGAAAAGTCGACAATAAGTCAAATGCAAAAAATGACCAGAAATTTTTCGAAGTCGGAACTCAAAATCTGGTCTACAAAGTCAAAGTTTTGGTCAATTTCAAAACTAACCCATTTTCACGTAAACTTCATATAAAGTCTACACATATTTTTTTGTCAAACGAAACAAGTAGACTTAGTCTATGCTGAACAAATTTAAATCGGGTCAATTGCAAATCTAACATGCGTTGACTGATAGACTTTAGTATCAGTCTACTCTCGCGAACCAGATCGGAAATCAAAGTTTTAGCTTCGTTTCCGTGGTATATCACGGTTTCAGCTCCTTCAAGTTTGTAATCCCAAAACTTCTAATCTCACCGTTAGTAAAGAAGCCCAAACATTTTTAACCAAAAACCATTGAAATTCAATAGATTATGAATTTTTTTTTTTTGACAAACCTCATTTCGATTGTTTTTTGGATGAAATTAGAGAAGAAATGAAAGAGGAAGAAATTATAAGCTCAATAATGAAGTATTTATCAAACAAAAATGAGATCTCAAAGCATTTTGAGCTTGATTTTGGTTGTTCATGCATGTTTGAAAAATTGAAGACGATGGCTTTTTCGTAAATAATTTAAAATCTCTAAGGTGTTTTGAAAGGCATAAATATCTGATTTTATTTAGATCAAAATAATAATTCAAAAGTTAATCGCATTTTTCGTGAAAAATGTAAATGTTATGTATTGTTTGGTAGAAATTTGGGGAGAGAGAAATGGGGGGTTAGTTTTGCATTTGACTTGAAGTTTTACTGTTTTAGGTTAGTTTAGTAAGTATCCCAAAAAGATATACTCTTATATATACCGACGAAGATATGCTGAGGCGATTGTAACGGCTCGGGGTTTTTGAATTTTCAAAGTGTTCTTGCCGGAATGAATTGTCTATGGCCAAGGCAAGGCGGCCTCTTGGAGAGACTACCTTTTTGTTCCTTCACAAGGTTGTTACCTGAAATGGAAATGGTGAGACAATTGAACTTGTCCTTATTAAGATCCAGGAAATCTTATGAGGTGTTACCTTGTATTCTTGCACTGTCCAAGGGATCTCGCTTCCTGGAGAGAGTGAATCAGATAGGATTTCCAGAACTGAGATTGAGATCTCATTCCGATTTGATGAAATCTGGTCCTGCTAACGGCAAATTTCTTAAGCTTATTTCCAGGCATGACATGGTCCGTTTATGGTAATAACAAATCACTAGGCGCAAATCTTGATCCTGATTTCTCCCCTGCAATTAAGGGATAATCAATTTTGGTTGCAAGGAAACCCTACTTTGATTCACAAAATATATATTCAGACACTCAAGGAGGAGTATTCTCATATCCTTTTGGTTTTCTCGTTTCAAGCTTTCCGATTACCTTTTCTCTCTGTCTCACCACAAAACCTGCAATGGCGTTCTTTGGAAGTTTGATCTCCTCCGACAAAGACACCAAGAAGGAGAAACCACTCAAGCTTCCACCGATTAACAAGGACCAGATGCTCTAACGTTTTGAACGTACCTTGGTGGGACATGCTTTGCTGCCTGAAGTTCAAGAACACAAACTTGGGGCTTTGATCCGTTTTTTCCCTACGGTGTGGAGATGCGAAGGTCGTGTTCAAGGGATAGAAATGGGGGATGGACGAGTCCACTTCCGTTTCCAGAATGAGGAGGATCTTCAGGTGGTATTGAACAATCGTCCATACCATTACGATGGCTCGATGATCGCCTTGGAACGTTGGGTGCCTACTGTGCGCAGGGACTTCCCCAGTACCATTCTATTTTGGGTGCTCATTCAAGGCTTACCTGACTACTGCCGAGAAGAAGAATCGGTACCGAGTATTGGCGAGGATCTTGGCGAGTTTGAGATGGTGGATGTGACTGACCCAACTCCACGGGTCCGAGTGACCTTGGACTGTAACTCCCCACTTGTCCAACGACGGGAAACTAATGATGCGGGTCAGTTGTGTGTTCTGGAGTTCCACTACGAGAAACTCCAACGTCACTGTACTCATTGCTTTCGGATGACTCATGAAGTGCTCCAATGTCCAGAGCGAGTAAGAGAGAATCAGCCACCGCGTGAGCAAAGCCGGAGAACCATCGGCGAGGCGATGGAGAGGATATGCGGGAAAGACAGCGGAGCTTTTGTGAGGAAAGAGGGAAGATTGTGATGAACCACCGAAACAAACGCGAAAAACCAGATCGCGTGGTTAGTGAGCAAGCGTCGTCATCGCGACCCAAGCCGGTGCGCCGGGACATCCTCGCGGAGCTTGATAATTGTCAACCGAGGAGAGTGGAGCCAACGAAGGAGAAGGTCTCCACCAAGGAATGGGTCCGCAAATCCTTTGGCCGTGAGGGGAAAAGCGAGAAGACGGCGGACCTGAGTGGTGGAGGAGACAAAAGTGAATCGACTCAAGCAACAAAGCGACCCAGAGCACCGTGGTATCGTGCAACCGAGGAGGAGGCTGTGATTGCTAATGAAATCAAGTTTCAGACAACTCGATGGGCGATGATCGAGCCACAGGGTGGTCTGGAGAAGATCACCGGAGAAACATCTCAGGCGGCTAGGGTTATGTCTGTCGTGGTGGGATCGATCCCGCAGGGGCAAGAAGAAGTTAATGGGACAGTCCGATTTGAAGCCCAACAAGAGGAAGAGAATTTTGATCAGTTGGATACAGGTCTGGAATTCAGCGCAATGGGCCAGAATTATAATTTGAGCCCAACATAATTAATCTCACCTCTTAAGGGACTAGTGAACAAGCCCAACAAACCACGAAGGATTACTCAGCGGGTTACGAAAGCACTTGGAGTCAAGAAGAAGACTAAGCATAGTCCGTTTCAGGGTAATCGTATCCGTAAACACATGGCCTTGGCTAATTTGGAACCGGTTAAAGAACTGATAGTTTTGGCAGATGTGTTAAACCCGTCATCCTCGAAGACGGGCCCTGAAGAAGGGAAAACTTCGAAGGAATTTAAAGACCCGGTGGTTGATGAGTAACCACTGGCAGACGCTTAAAATGATCATGAGTTGGAACTGTAAGGGGGTTGGAAGCTTTTTGACAGTTCGACGATTACGTGAATTTCGTAAGAGGTTTTTCCCGGGGATTCTCTTTCTTATGGAAACAAAGCGTGATCACCAGTTTCTTCAAGACCTTTGAGTTGAAGTCGGTTATGATTTTCTTTTTACAGTTGACCGTTGTGGTCGTAGTGGAGGCCTAGCCCTTATGGCGAAGTCCGAATTTCGTATTCAAGTTCTTTTTTCCAATAAAAATATCATTGATGTAATGTCTATCATTGATGTAATGTCTGGGACGTCTTACCAGAACTGATACCACACGTTCTGAACCATGATTCATGACCGGGGATTTTAAAGAGATTGTAGGACATCACGAAAAAACGGGGGGACGTCGGAGACCAAAGAATTCGTTCCTTGATTTTAATCTGATGCGTCAGAACTGTGGGATGGTAGATTTCCCATACTTGGGAAATTACCTTTCCTGGGTTGGTCGAAGAGGTGCCAATGTTATTCGTTGCCGGCTGGATAGATCGATGGGTAACGAAGGGTGGCATGAGGTTTTTTCCCATACCCAGATGGAGTACCTCAGGTTTCATAAGCGCTGGCTCTCTAAACCAAATTTTGAAGAGGTCGTATGAACAGGATGGACGACAGGGAGGATCGGCACATAACCGACGGTGGAAGACCGAATCGCAAATTGCCGTAAACTTATCTCTCGTTGGCGTAAACAGGACCAAGTTAGCTCCGAGGAAGCTATAGAGGCTTTTAAAACTCGGCTCGAAGAGGCCCAGAGTAGTGATACGTCCTCGACAGAGGAAATTGCGGAGATACATGAACAACTATGTAGTTCTTTATGAGAAGAGGAGATTTACTGCAACAGAAAAGTAGGGTGACCTGGCATCAATAAGGAGATCAAAACACAAAAATTTCCAGGCAACCACGAAGTAAAGGCGGGCCCGGAACAAGATAATTGGTATTGCCAATGAGGCAGGGGTCTGGACAGAAAACGAAGACGAAATAGAATAGACTGCTACACAGTATTTTACTGGCATGTTCTCGTCCACAACCGTTTCTGACCTAGAGGTGTCGTTATCACATATACAGAGTTGTGTTACATCCGAGATGAATACCACACTTACTCGAGAGGTTACTAGTGCGGAGGTCAAAGCAGCGGTTTTTACCATATATCCGGAAAAAGCCTCGGGGTTCGATGGAATGACAGCTTTGTTCTACCAGAAGTTCTGGCATATTAAGGGCCCCCAGGTGGTAGATATGGTCCAACGTTTTATGAGGACATGGATTTTGGACGACAAAAGCAATGAGGTAAACATTTGTTTGATACCCAAATCGGATCGTCCACGGATGATGAAAGAGTTTAGGCCCATTAGCCTTTGTAATGTGAGCTACAAGATTATATCTAAGATCCTTTGCTAGCGACTTCGAAGATTTTTACCAACGCTAGTGTCTAAAACTCAATCAGCCTTTATGGGAGGAAGGCAAATTACATATAATATTTTGATGGCACAGGAAGTTTTCCATGCCCTTTCTACGAATAGGGTTGCAAAACGAGACTGTATGGCCATCAAAACAGATATGAGTAAGGCAAATGATCGGGTTGAATGGACCTTTCTCGAAGCACTGATGCAGAAGATGGGTTTTGCGGACAGGTGGATCTCTTGGATCATGACCTGTGCCAACTCAGTCTCATACAATATTTTGTTGAATGGTACTCCGAAGGGATCCGTCACGCCTACCAGAGGATTACGACAGGGGGACCCCTTATCCCCCTTTTTGTTTATCCTCTGTACTGAGGTACTCATTGCCAATCTGCAGGCTACTGAGAGGTCTGGGGGTATATGTGGCATTAGGATTGCACCAACATCTCCCCCTTTATCTCATTTGCTTTTTGCTGATGATAGCCTCTTCTTCTGTCAAGCGAGTTTGGAACAGTGTGACAGTATCCTAAGAGTCCTGGAGATTTATGGTCATGCATCGGGACAACGCATTAATTTTGTCAAGTCTACCATTATCTTTGGTAAAGAAGTCCCGCCTGATCGGCGTATAGAGATCAAAGCACGACTGCATATTCCAGAAGGGGGAGGATCCGGGAAATATTTGGGTATCCCGGAACAGTTAAACGGCTCAAAAGCGGAGGTGTTTGCGTATGTCCAAGACCGATTAAATCAGCGGATAAGTGGCTGGTCAGCCAAATTCCTTTCCAAAGGAGGGAAGGAGATTATGATCAAATCTGTCGCGCAAGTCCTTCCTATATAGGTGATGTCAACGTTTCTTCTCCCCAAAGGCATCCTCCGTAAGCTTGCGAGTGCGGTGGCTAATTTCTGGTGGCAAACTAATACTAATTCCAAAGGGATGCATTGGATTTCATAGAAGAAGATGTGTCTCCGAAAGAATGCAGGGGGTATTGGCTTCAAGTCTTACGAAGAGTTCAATCAAGCTTTATTGGCAAAGCAACTCTGGCGACTACATCAATACCCCAACTCACTCGCTGCTAGGGTACTGAAAGGAAAGTACTTTCGCTATTCCCACCCTTTTGAAGCAAGGAAACACTATAGACCCTGGTATGGATGGCGCAGTCTTTATAGTACCAGGAACCTGGTGGATAAAGGAATGCGGCGTATCATTGGCTGTGGTGCTCAATCCTGGTTCTGGATGGACAAATGGATCCTCGATGATCAGCCCAGAGTAGTTCGGAGCATTCTGCCCACTCAAGATTGGCATCAACGTGTCTCTGATTTTATAGACCTAGTGTCATCAAACTGGAAAAACTGGAACGTGGCTAAGTTGCGGGATTGCGTTGAGCCTAAGGATATCAAACTCATTCTTACTCTTAGACCCTCCATGGTTGGGGCTAATGATGGGTTCTGTTGGCATTATACAAAGTCTGGAATGTATACTGTTCGATCAGGTTATGAGGTGGCTCGCCAGAATCTGGAGGCTGATTTGGCATTCGCTATCCAAAAGCCATCGCTGAACCCCTTAAAGGAAAAAGTTTGGAAACTTAAAACACCAAACAAGATTCGCCACTTCCTGTGGCAGTCACTATCCGGAGCAATGGCAGTTAATGAGAGTCTGGCCCATTGAAGGTTACAAACAGAGAGAAAATGCCCCCAGTGTGGGGGTACTGAAGAGACAATCAACCATGCCCTTTTCACTTGCCCACCGGCGAGACAATGTTGGGCACTATCACACATTCCAAATCACCGAGAAGTTTTCCCAAGTGAGAACCTATGGGGAAACATGGATTATTTGATGTCTCGACTCCCGAATAGGGCGGAGTTCTGGGAGGCGGTACAAAGTTTCCCTTGGATCTGTTGGTACATATGGAAGGCTCGAAACGATAAAGTCTTCAGTAATTTGGACAGATCACCACATGATACTGTGGAATTAGCTAACAAAGAGGCAAATGAGTGGTTTCTAGCAAATGAAAACACAGCTGAGATACCCCAAACCAACGGAGTCTCACTATTGACAAGATCTCGACAGCAATCTTTCGCTGTTTTATCGATGGATCGTGGAAAGATAACCACACTACGAGTGGTGTGGGATGGATTCTACAGCTGGAGGATGGGACTACGGATCGCGTAGGTACACGTGGTTTAATACAAACTTTAACGCCACTACACGCAGAGCTGCACAGTCTACTTTGGGCGATGGAGAGTCTCCGCAAGAAACAGAGATACTGCGAGCATTTTCTGACGGACTCCCAGGAGCTAGTTAAAATGATTGCAGAGCCCGACGGATGGCCTCGATTCCAAACGAAGTTAGAGGACTTTAAGGAGTTACGTATTTCTTTTCTGGACTTTACCCTTGCGTACTGTCCTCGGGAAAAGAATGAAAAAACAGACCTTCTCGCGAGGAATGCTCGTCTCCGGCAAAGTGTTTTCTCTTATGTTAGCACTTCTTTTCCCTATTGGTTCGATGATACCTCGGTATTCTTGTAATCGTCATGATTCTTGTAATCGTCAGGAGAAGTTTGTTCGTGACAAAAAAAGAAGTAAGTATCCCAAAAAAATTGGCATAGGATTCGTACACGATATATTTCAAAATTGAGCTTAAAAAAAATTAGTTGTTTAATTAACATAAGCTTTCTTCAAGTATGAGTTATGTTCCCTTTTTTTTAATATATTCATAAAGGTAATTTGATTTTCATTTTGTTAATTGAAATATACTTGCATGATAAAACCTATAAACACACTCTAAATTTTTATGTATAGTCAGTTTTAAATTTTTCAATATATATATATATATATATATAATTATTGTCAATAAAATATTTTACAATCCTTTGACCAAAAAAAAAATATATATATATATATATTTTATAGTCTTATGTTTACTGATACTTCTTACTAGTACATTATTTAAATTGTTTTCCTCCAAATAAAAATTATACTATCTTTTAGTTCTTACAAAAAATTCATAGTTTAAAAAAAAAAAAAATTTCACGTTACTTTTTATTAGATAAATGCATTAATTTAATTGAATATTAATTTACTTAAAAAAGAAATAAATCTGTGTAGATTATATATTGAGATTGTTTCTCTAAATTAACATCCTTAGTAAAGAGATAAATATCATATATCATCAATGCCGCCATAAAATGTTTTTAACCGAAGAATAAAGAAGAAAATATGCCTCCAAAGGTATAATATTTCACAATTATCTCTAAATCAAATAAAAGTTCAATCATGTGTCTACACGCATACACATCTATGTACTGTATCTATATATTTGTTTGATTCTAAATGAAAAAAATTGCAACTAATGGTATTTTACAAATACTATATTTTCTTCAAGAATTAAGTTCGATACTTTCGCGTCAATTTTCAATTCATCAACCGAAGCTGTTGAAGATATAAAGGAGAAGTTTATCGCGTCTTTGTTGAAAGACAAAGCCAATAAAGAGGAGGATCAACAAAATGTAAGAGCTTTTGATGAAGCTCCACAAAGATCACCCAACCACCATTAACAATTGCATCTTCGGGTGTAACAAGAGAATTGAGTTTTATTTCGATGATGATTTGAACACAGGAGACTTATGTTTCTTTGTTCGTAAATCTCTTGTCGAGCTTGTCAAAGGTTTTGCCTTTAATTCAGTTCTTCGTATCTTTGTTGTATCCTCCTTTAATGGAGGTATAAACTTGTCTAATTAAATCTTCATTAATTTGTTTGATTAATTAAAAAAAAAGATTAGATCTATTTGGAGAATTTTAATCATTTTGAAAGAACAAAAAATAAAGTTGTAATGTTCTTAGAAAATAATAAAATAAATTAAATCGATAATACCTAGATTAGTAATCAAGAAATTCTGGTCTCGCTACCGCTAATCACATGTATACTAGATGGGTTAATCTCCTAAGTTTAATGAAATTTGTGTTTGACCAAAAAAATAAATAAAGATTTTGCTTTTAAGTCCGCTTTTCTTTTTACTGACCCAAAATAATAAATGTTATTAGAAGAATATCAATCATTCTGGAAAAAAGGAAGAAGGAATCACACAAGCATCATAAACGACCCATTTGTCTCTACTTCATAATAATCTTATAAATACAATCAACACCCACGGATGCTTCCGATATTGGAACATAGAAGAAATAATATATCCAATCCTTGTCTTTGCTCATAAATCCATCAATGGATCTTGCTCGAAATATAGAAGATGAGCATGCTATCCCTGGAACGTATTTTCCGAATATTAGCGTTAAATATTTATATGCACCATCTCTCAATTATAAGGCTCGTGGAAAGTTAAGAATCAGTGTTTTTGTTTTCTTTGCTTGCCGCCACTTTGAATTATGTATTTATGAGTTTGAAAAATAAAAATCAATTTATGTAAAAGTATTTTTAGAGTTTTAATAAATTTAAATATGATTTTACATCACTATTAAGGCTTGCAATATAGTATGGAATATCGCAAAGAACAAACAACAAAACTATATATTGAATTGATTAGGAGGAAGAACTGTTTGCCCTAATACTTTATTATAATGTGCTACTTACCTCATTTCCATTTAACTAAAACCAAAATTAGAAGAGGTAAAGTGTTGATAAAGTTGGAACAATCGACCTTATAAAACAACTATAGAGATATTAGAGATTATGTATTTATTAAGAAAAACTATTGAATATATCATGTGACAAAATTAGTTATATGATTTAGTATTTTAGCAAGCAATAAGTATCCAATTCCATCTATCAAAAACTAATGGGATATTAAGTACTTTTCGGTTGAGTTTGCATATTTCCCATAGGAAACTAGGGACCTTCATAATAAGATATTGGACCATAATTGGAACGTTCTTAAGCCTTTCGAGAAAAATATTTTGGAGAAAAATATTTTGGCGGACCAAATATTTTCCTATGCCTTTTTATTTTTAATTTTTGTGTGTTTTTTGTTTAACGATAAAGTATGCGCTTAACCACTAATTCCGGGATGAGCCTAGTTAGGCACCATAACCAAATGAACAATTGGGCCTCGCCCACTAAAATCAAAGAGGCAAGAAACCGTAATATTTAAATACAAAGTCTTCGACTTTAGGGTTTTTGGTATCGCACCACTGCTAAGACGTCAAAATCGCCGGAATTAGTGGTGGTTGCCGAAAGTAAAAACTTCGAAGGGATTGTTGACGGCAAATAGATGCATGCTCCGAATATTCAGAGAAGAGCCGAACATGCCGATAGGGACATCCTCTTCGACTAACCAAAAAACTATCCCATCGACAAAAATCTTCCGACCAACACATAATATGCAAATACTACCATCGATTGCAACAAATTATGACCAAAGAAGAAAGAGGAAAACCATTGAGACGTCGTTGTAGATCTCAGATTTCCATTGGATATATACTCAAACCTAGTAAAAAAAAGCTTAGAAGGCTCGTGATGGGGGCAATTTGAAACCCAATGAGATGCAAAGGGATTTAATTTCAAGTTTTAAATTTATAACCCTACATAGAGACTGCAAGTGCATAACAAACGCAGTAGTACTTAGGGGTCGAACTCAAAGGAATTAATGATGCATAATGAACCTATATGATGCAGAATAAGTTAAGTCAAACATATTTTTGGAGTTTTAGTTTGATGGAAATAAAAGTGCAAGGATAGATAATCAATGGCTAACTAGGTGCAGTTTCTGAACTATGCAACGAACACAACGACGAATTAGGATTTAGATGCAAGTTGTTCTAGAACTCAAACCACGAAATTAGAATCTTCCCACTATCGTGGCTCGGATCCTCTATGCCTTATACCCTAATAAACTCAGCTATCGCATGGTTATTAAAAGGTTAAGACACGCAATGAGATTAAAGTTCAGTTGTTCACTAAACTCCTTAACTAATTTGTTCGATTGTTAAGACGCTTACCTCATCAAATACTAGGTCGGGAGATATTAAGAATACTTTCGCGAATACATCAACCTAGGAATCGATCTCTGGTTTGCTACGCGAGATCAAGCATTGAGTACAAGTAAAGAAGAAGAAAAATCTAAGAACAAACACTAAAATGTAATTATGAAAGTAAACGTATAGAACTTTAAAGGCAACGTAACGAGTTAGTTCAATCTTGTTAGCAGAAGTAAGGCATAAAACATGATGAATTCGTAATACACAAAAGCATATAGAGATCTTTTTCTTCAACCAAGAAGGCCTCATTGATCTAGCCTTAAAGAACTCTTAAAAAGTAGATGTATTATTAAGAACAAAGAGAGAAACGAAATACATGTTTTAGGTATTGATTTGTGGCTGCCTTATTTTCCTAGAGAGGTTAAAAGCAAGTATATATAGAGGCTAGAAAAGATCCTGCGTCGGTTAGGGTTTTAATTCTAAGAAAAAGAAAAATTGCCAAAAGTGCTCGATAATACTCCATACCGACCACCCTTACAGATCGGAATCCCTTGTTGGCATGGAGGCTAAGTCGATGTGTCTTGATAGGCTTCATGTCCTGGCACCGATCGTGTTGCCTGACCGGTGTGGCCAGTCGGTGCTAGGCGCTCTTCATCTTCTTGGCAGTTTGCCATGTCTTCTAGTCATATCTCCTTGTGTACAATTCCAAATGATATGATTCCAACTCCATTGGAAATCTAACTCAAAGGACTATCTTCACTCCAAGTTTCATCAGCGTCCAAACTCATTTGCTTCTCTGTCCGTCGTTAAATTTTTGGCATATGTAATCTGTCAAATTTGGGAATGCGCTTTATCTTCAAGATATGATGACTTGGGTTGGCTCTTTGGCTTCTTAGATGACTGTGACATAGGGAATACTCATTTTTCTCCTTTTTGCATCCTTTTGATGATTTAACCTGTAAGCATCTTAAAGCCTATGTATACGAGAAAACTACATTTTTTTGTTGATAAGAGAAATAATATGCACTAAATAAGTATGAAAACCGATAGTATAATGGATAAAAATAGGGTATATCAGCTTAAGATATAAAGCAAGAGATGAACCAAATTTAAACAGTGACGAAGATTATCGTAGATGAAGTAAAGGACTCGTGAGCTTACCGAGAAAAACTTTTTAGATCGGAAGAAAGCGTCGTCCTAAAAACAAATTCACCTCTCACGAATAAAACCGACGAAACTCAAATCACGAGACCACATACTTAAGAGCCACAAATTAGAGAACAAAACCTTGCTAAATATCAAGCCACCTCAGGAGACATGCAATCGAACCACGAAGAGCACCAAAGCAGATCCTTCACGGAATATCTTGTTCTTAAAGATCCCATGAGAGGATCAAATCAAATCCTAGTGCCGCCAAAAATCACCACAAAGAATCATTAAAGCTACTAAGATACCACTAGGGTGAGGGAGGACCCGCCAGAGCTCACAGAGAAGTGGGCCCTAACATTGAGGAAGAACCGTAGGCTTCAAAAGAGGCGGAAGTGAGGGGCCTTTCGCAACACCGACATTAACCGAGCGCCAGAAAAGCAGACGGAAAAGGCTAGCGGCGGCTAGGGCAAACTCTCTTTCTAAAAAGAAAGGAAAGAGAATTTCACTCACTACCTTCTAAAAACAATATCCTTTTTTTTTTACATTCTAGTTATATTGAAATATTTAAAAATAGCCCTTGAAACCCGATATACCAAACCTGATATACATCATTGTTTTGTTAATATAGTTTGTGTAGTTATATAGTAAAATT
Source organism: Arabis alpina (assembly GCA_900128785.1). Taxonomy (NCBI): domain Eukaryota; kingdom Viridiplantae; phylum Streptophyta; class Magnoliopsida; order Brassicales; family Brassicaceae; genus Arabis; species Arabis alpina. The sequence goes on from LT669789.1 coordinate 27,544,534, forward strand.
TCGTTTCGTATAATTAGAAAAAGAGGTCAAACTTTGTGTCACTGAACATAGAGATGAAACTTTTCTTATGAGCCTATGGCTATAAATCAATTATTCATATCTATTTTTTTTATTTGACAAATCATCCGTTTATACGATGATCCTAAACAAAACAAAAATTTAGTTATTTAATCAACATAAGATTTTCTGAAATATGAACTATGTTCCCATTTTTATTTAATATACTCAAAAAGCTAATTTAATTTTTCATTTTATCAATTAAATTATTCTTACATGATAAACCTTATAAACACACTCTTAAATGTTAAGTAGTCAATTTTAAATTACAAACGAGTTATATTATTGTTATTATTAATTATCCTATGTTTTTTTTTCTTTTTTGTCGATTCATTATCCTATGTTTACTAGTTCTTCTTACTAGAACATTATTTAAAATATTTTCCTCCAAATTAACATTGTAATATTTTGAATTCTTAATTTTCATAGTTTTCTATTTTGATTAATTTTTGCGTTATTTGTTAATTAGTAAATGTATCAATTTATTACATATAATATTTTAGATAAAAAAATAAATAAATGTGTGTAGATTATATTATTGATATTTAGTTCTCTAAATTAACACTCTAAATAAAGAGATAAATTTCATATTTCTTAATGTCTTATAAGGTGGTTTGACCCAAGAAAAAAGAAGAAAATATGCCTCGAAAGGTATAATATTTTACAGTAATCTCCAAATCAAATAAATTCAATCATATGCATACACATATACATGCATGTTGTACATGCATAATATTTTTTTTTACCGTAAATAATCATGTATGAGAAAAAAATAGATAAATAGAAAAAAATAGTAATTACAGATACTATATTTTCTTCTGTTGAATCCACAATTTTATGATTTTATATTTTAAGAATTTTACAATTGTGTATATTTTGGCTAAAAATAAAAAAATTTAATCAAAATATTTTTTGTTAATTTTAAAATTTAAATTTTGTAACAAATTAATGAGTAGATTTTATATGAAGTCTACAAAAATACTTAGTAGACTTCTCTTTGACGTTGCAGACTTTACGAGGGTTAAAATAATAAATTGGGGAAGCGTTTTTTTTTGTTTGGTCATTAAGGCTGTTTGGGTAATTTCACTACTCCCTTGGGTTAGTTTTGCCAAACATCACCTAAGGGGTCTAGTTTATGGAAATAAAAGTGCAAAAATAGATAATCAATGATTAACTAGGTGCAATTATTGAAACTATGCAACAAACACAACGACGAATTATGGTTTAGATGCAAGTTGTTGTAGAACTCAAACCACGAAATTAGAATCTTCACACTATCATGGCTCGGATCCTTTATGCCTTATACCCTAATAGACTCAGCTATCGCATGATTATTAAAAGGTTAAAACACGCAGTGAGATTAAAGTTCAGTTGTTCACTAATCTCCTTAACTAATTTGTTCGATTGTTAAGACGCTTACCTCATCAAATACCAGGTCGGGAGATATTAAGTATACTTTCGCGAATACATCAACCTAGGAATCGATCTCTGGTTTGCTACGCGAGATCAAGCATTGAGTACAAGTAAAGATGAAGAAAAATCTAAGAACAAACCCTAAAATGTAATTATGAAAGTAAACGCATAGAACTTTAAAGGTAACGTATCTAGTTAAGTTATACTCCAAAGAGTTAGTTCAATCTTGTTAGCAGGAGTAAAGCATAAAACATGATGAATTCGTAATACACAAAAGCATATAGAGATCTTTTTCTTCAACCAAGAAGGCCTCATTCATCTAGCCTTAAAGAACTCTTAAAAAGTAGATGTATTATTAAGAATAAAGAGAGAAACGAAATACATGTTTTAGGTATTGATTTGTGGCTGCCTTATTTTCATAGAGAGGCTAAAAGAAAGTATATATAGCGGCTAGAAAAGATCCTAAGTCGGTTAGGGTTTTAATCCTAAGAAAAAGAAAAATTGCCAAAAGTGCTCGATAATACTACACACCGACCACCCTTACTGATCGGAATCCCTTGTCGGCATGGAGGCTAAGTCGATGTGTCTTGATGGGCTTCATGTCCTGGCACCGATCGTGTTGCCGAACCGGTGTGGCCAGTCGAGACTCGGCCCTCTTCATCTTCTCTGCAGTTTGCCATGTCTTCAGTCTTCTAGTCATATCTCCTTGTGTACAATTCCAAATGATGTGATTCCAACTCCATTGGAAATCTAATTCAAAGGACTATCTTCACTCCAAGTTTCATCAGCGTCCAAAATCATTTGTTTCTCTGTCCGCTGTTAAAATTTTGGCATATGTAATATGTCCAATGTGGGAATGCGTTTTATGTTCAAGATATGATGATTTGGGTTGACTCTTTGGCTTCTTAGATGAATGTGACATAGGGAATACTCATTTTTCTTGTTTTTGCATCCTTTTGATGATTTAACCTGTAAGGACCTTAAAACCTATGTATACGAGAAAACTACATTTTTTTGTTGATAAGAGAAATAAAATCCACAAAATAAGTATGAAAACCGATAGTATAATGGATAAAATATAGGGTATATCAACTCGATGTATAAAGCAAGAGATGAACCAAATTTCAAACAGTGAAGAAGATTATCTTAGATGAAGTAAAGGCGTCATGAGCTTACCGAGAAAAACTTTTTAGATCGGAAGAAAGCGTCGTCCTAAAAACAAATTCACCTCTCACAAAGAAAACCGACAAAACTCAAATCACGAGACTACATACTTAAGAGCCACAAATTAGAGAACAAAACCTTTCTAAATATCAAGCCACCTCAGGCGACATGCAATCGAACCACGAAGAGCACCAAAGCAGATCTTTTACGGAATATCTTGTTCTTAAAGATCCTCTGAGAGGATCGAATCGAATCCTAGCGCCGCCAAAAATCACCACAAAGAATCATTAAAGCTACTAAGATACCACCAGGGTGAGGGAGGACCTGCCAGAGCTCACAGAAAAGTGGACCTTACCATTGATGAAGAACCATGGCCTTCAAAAGAGGCGGAAGTGAGGGGCCTTTCGCAACACCGACATTAACCCGGCGCCAGAAAAGCAGACGGAAGAGGCTAGCGGCACCTAGGGCGAACTCTCTTTCTAGTGAGAAAGGAAAGAGAATTTCTCTCACTACCTTTTAAAAAACAATATCCTTTCTTTTAACATTCTAGTTATATTGAAATATTTAAAAATAGCCCTTGAAACCTGATAAACCAAACCCGATATACATCATTGTTTTGTTAATATAGTTTGTGTAGTTATATAGTAAAATTTTGTTTCGTATAATTAGAAAAAGAGGTCAAACTTTGTGAGGCTGAACATAGCGATCAAATTTTTCTTATGAGCCTATGGCTACAGATCAGTTATTCATATCTATTTTTTTTATTTGACAAAACATCCGTTTATACGAAGATCCTAAACAAAAATTTTTTTAGTTATTTAATCAACATAAGATTTTCTGAAGTATGAACTATGTTCCCATTTTTATTTAATATATTCAAAAAGCTGATTTAATTTTTCATTTTATCAATTAAAGTACTCTTACATGATAAACCTTATAAACACACACTTAAATTTTAAGTAGTCAAATTTAAATTACAAACGAGTTATATTATTATTATTATTAAAAAATTATTTCATTGTCCTATGTTTATTAGTACTTTTTACTAGAACATTATTTAAAATATTTTCCTCCAAATTAACATTATAATATTTTGAACTCTTAATTCTCATAGTTTTCAATTTTTATTAACTTTTGCATTACTTTTTAATTAGTAAATGTAATAATTTAATTACATATACTAATTTAGATTAAAAAAAATAAACAAATGTGTGTAGATTGTATTATTGATATTTGGTTCTTTCAATTAACACTCTAAATAAAGAGATAAATTTCATATATCTTAATGTCTTATAAGATGGTTTGACCCAAGAAAAAAGAAGAAAATATGCCTCGAAAGGTATAATATTTTAATCTCCAAATCAAATAAATTCAATCATATGCATACACATATACATGCATGTTGTACATGCATGATATTTTTTTTTGACTATAAATAATCATGTATGAGAAAAAATAGATAAATGGACAAAAATAGCAAATACAGATACTGTATTTTCTTCTGTTGAATAACTTGTGATGAGAGATCACTATGAAGATCTTCTAAACATGTCACAAATTTTATACTATATATCTATATTTTTAATTTTCAAAATATACATATATATTAATTTATTTTGACAATATTATTATCATATTTTCAAAAATTAATACATAAAGATAAAGATATATATATTATTTATTGTTCTTAACTAAATGTATGTAATTCTTTCAAAATGATTTATTATTAGATAGTTTTATAATCTTTAATAGATAAATTTTAAAACCATATCATATTAAACGTAATGTAAAAAAGTCTTAATACATAGATTTAAAAACATCTGCGGGACAAAATTATTTCGTGAGATCCACGTTATATTTCCCGCGTTAAATATAATTTCAAATAATTTTGGTACATCAAATTAAAAAGGTTGTACGTTAAACTTATTTCGTAAGATCCACGTTACATTTTCCCGTGAAATAACCTTTCTATGTATAACAAAATTTCCGATAATTTTTATATCTATGATTCTACGTTTACATTGGAGATATATTATGATAATATATATATATCAGGTAATAACCTACACCATCTATACAAAATCTCACATAGATAAAAGTTGCACATAATAGGAGATTTACAATAATTTAGTGGCTGTAATTTAGAGTTGTTGATTTCCACCAAAGTGGTAAAAACCCTAATATGAGTGAAAGGTACCCATCCATTACTATATAAACAGCCCTCATGCCCACAAAACAAAGCACACAAACAAAACAGCATCATAAGCATATCAAAGCAAAAACACACACACACACACAAAAACACATAACAATGACCATGAATTTGAGCAACGTAGAGCTAAAGAACCTTATAGATGAAGCAGCAAAGCAGGCTGCTGATGAACAACAGATAGCAAAGATCCTCAAGAAGTTCGATGCTTTCGCGTCCATCTTCAATCCATCAACCGAAGCTGTTGAAGATCTAAAAGAGAAGTTTATCGCGGCTTCGTTGAAAAATAAAGCCAAAAAGAGGAGGATCAATGGGCTGTTATGTATGATAGGATCAGCAAAATGCAAGAGCTTTTCATGAAGCTCCATCAAGATCACCATGGTCCTATCAACACTTTCTTGCTCCATTGTAACAAGAAAATTGAGTTTGATTTCGATGATTTAAACATCGGAGACTTATGTTTTCTTGATCACAAATCTCCTGTTCAGCTTCTGAACAGGATCAAGTGCCGTAACCAGAAAGGTCCATCTGCTTATTTCTCTCACTGTGATTCTAAGAAGGTGTTTGTGGATATGGACGAGGATGTGGGTGTGAATGCAAATAAGGGTGCGGATGTGGAGGGTGTTCCAAAATGGGTGAAACTACTCGTAAGTTTTATGAAATGATATATAAAGGTTACATGAATAAGGATTTACTTGTTAACGTGGACTTGAGTGAGACTTCGAAGATGGAGAATGAAGACATTCCTTCCGTTGAAGACAAGGACAACCAAGCCTCCACCTCTGGTCTCGCTACCACCGATGAAGTGTCCTCCGTCACCACCGCTGCTGTTGATGATGGTACTCGTTGCACCATCAATGACAAGTCGAATGTAATTGTTTGAGTTGTCTTTTAATAGGAAGGGGATGAAATCTTTGTTTGACCAAAACAATATTAGATTTTACTTTTAAGTCCACTGTGTTTTTTTGTTTATTGACCCAAAAATGTAATTGCTATATGAAGAATATAATCATTCTGAAAAAATAGTTTAAATGTTTTTTTCTTATCTGGTGAAATTAATTATAAAACTGATGTTATACAAAGATGATAGCCGGTAAGAGAGTTGATCCAATTCGTTGCCATGAAATCACGGAAACTGTTCTCAACGAATACTAAGCCCAAACAATGAAAGCAACCGAAGAGACTACTGGGGAGAAAAGCTCACACAACGGTAACACTGAAGATACAAACCCAATCGAAAAACATGAAAATGAAAGGTAAGGCAATCTCTTACGACAGGGCAAAGGAAGACATAGACGGTTGTGATGAAGCGCAATCACGAAGACCAGCTAGGAATGTGATCGAGATTAGCTCTCAATGGAAGAAGTCGATGAAAATCATAATTTTAATGTTGGGGAATTTGCTAATAATGACCCAAGAGTACAATTTTTTTTCAAAACTAACCTAAGAGTTTATGTTTCGCAAAAATAACCTAACAAAAAAACAAAAAAACAGACCTTTGTGAAATTATAGTTTCATCCTTTACGAACAAACAAAAAAACAGATACGCAAATGACTGTATTAGCCCTCGAACTCGTAGATTGCATATGCAGTCTTCTATTTGAGATAGTAGACCTTTGTGAAAGTCTACTTTGTAATTAAATATAAAATTTAAATTTATAAATTATCAAAAAATAGTTTAATTAAAAATTTATGTTGATTACCAAACTATAAACATTTGTGATATATGAAAGATAATACTGCACAAATTTTCACATATTAAACTAACAATGACAAATTAGGTTATTAATGAAACACATAAGTATACTCAACAAAGAGTTACCAAATAAGGTACTTCATAACTATTTCCTTAGATATTGATGTGATCACATGTTGATAGTTATTATTGTTTCATATTTGTAAGTTTCATGAGTTTATATATGGTTATAATGGTTTCATTTTAGGAATTGGATTGTTATTTAAGGTTTAGTGTTTAGGGCTTAGATGGTTTATGTAATTGTAGTGTAGGGTTCGAGTTTTAAAGTTGAATTAACTCTAAGGGGATGTTAAATTTTGAGTTATGTACGTAATTTTGTGTATGTATCAAAAGTACTAGTTCGAAATATGCGTAATAGTTTGGAATTTATATGTTGTAAACATGTTTTTACACTTAGCATTACATTTAGGGTTTTGATTTTTAGTTTTAAAATGTCATCTTTGCGTAAAAATGTGTGAACTTGTGAATATATTAGACGTTTAGAATATTTTGGATAAGTTCTTATTTAGGATTTTGAATAATCTTCGAAGAAAATCGATTTAGGTTTTCGGATAGTAGACTTCTGGAGAAGTCTACTCCAATTAATAGACTTCATATGTAGTCTACTTGGAATTTAGGGTTTCGTCGAGAGTTTAGGGTTTCATCGAGAGTTTCGGGTTTAGTAGACTCCAAACGATGTCTTCTAAACCAGAAATTTTAACATAACCGAATAAATGTGCTAAAGGAAATTTTAACCTAACCAATGTACGCTGCATATATAAAAAAAATTTATATGTCAACCCTAATTTTGTTAGAAAAATGAGGAATCTCTCTGCCTCTCTTCGGATCTTCATTGGCGACTCTATACCTCCGGTAACTCCGTCTCTTCTCCGGTGCTCTCTTCCTCCGATCGCCAGTTCGATTCCCCGAATTGTCTACTCCAAATTTTCTTACTGGTGTGTACATTGTTCCGCTCTCATTACCGTCGCTCAGTGTATGTTTTGTTTTCCTCTGAAATTTCGCAAGTTCTCGAAGAAGAAATAGGTTGAATCGCGTGATTGAAGATATGGATAGTGAGAAGGAATTGATGAATGAAGTTAAAAGACCTGTTGATTTCAGATTGAGCGGAGTTTCTGGGTTTTTATGTGTGTCTTCTCTCTTTTCCTTTTTATTTAAGTTGTTGTAATGATTAAAGGTTTTGCCTTTAATTCATTTCTTTCATATCTTTTTTGTATCCTCCTTTAGTGGAGGTATAAATTCTTAAGTTCATTTAAATATTTGTTTGATAAAAAAAAATTAAAGGTTTGGTCTTTAAGTTTGCTGTGTTTTTATGTTTATCGACCCGAACAAATAAATCTATTTGGAGTAGTTTAATCATTTTAAAAGAACAAAAAATAGTTTTAATGTTCTTAGAAAATAATAAATTAAATTAAATGGATAGTACTAGATAAGTAATCAACAAATGCTAGTCTTGCTACCACCAGTGACATGTATACTAGATGGGTTAATCTCTTAAGTTTAATATCTTTGTTTGACCAAAAGAATTACAGATTTTGCTTTTAACTCAGCTGTGCTTTTTATTATCTTTTTACCCAAAAAATATATATATTTAAAGAATATTAATCATTCTGAAAAAAGCTAGTGCTAATGTTCTTAGAAAAAGAAAAACATTAAGACGATACTACTAGGTAAGTAATTATCAATTACTAGTCCACTACCACCAATCGATAATATAACTAGATAAGTAAAAAAACAGTTTATTGTTTTGATGGTTTAATGCTTGTGCTCACTAATATTTTACTCTAGGATTATTGTTTTTCTGAGTGAAGTGTTTGATAATTTGCATTTGTGGTTTTTTCATTTCAATAGTTTAAGATATGATATGATCTATTGAATCATGCTCTCCTTAAATGTTCATTCTCTCTTTAAATGTTCATTGGTCGTATAAGTATGAGTTTTATCCCCCATCTTTTTCAAGTCCATTATATTTTTCTTCAAGGTCTTTATCTACAAATGTAGTCTATATATTCTAGTGATTACTTAAAACACACAATTAAGAATACAAGGAATAGGTTTTCCTATAAGTATTATTGGTTTATTTAGAAAGCACATAATCACTGTTTCAAATCATTTTCTTGAATGAAAGAATTAGTTGATGTTGAAGTAATGGGAGAGGAACCTAGGCATTAGTTTATATCTCGTATTCTACCGACATAAAGAACTGTCTAGAATACTTGATAGTTATTTTTTTAGGTATTGGATGGGCTTCTATTTCTTCAAAAGGTGCTCTTGTTCTTTCATGAATCAAGGCGCAAGAGTCGCTCATTTGATTTACGAAGTGTACCTTCAGAAAAAGCATTGTTCAAAACCTTTTGAAGATCTTTTCCTTTCATTCAAAGCATTTTTTACTTCTTTGGATATCTTCTCCTTATCAGAGCTTCATTTCTACCACTTATTTAATATTTATATGCACCAATCTCTTAACTATTAGGTTTTCGGGAAAGTTGGGAATCAAGAGTTTTTGTTTGCTTTTGTAGGTTCCATGTTACCTAATTTGTTTGACAACACATATATTAATTATGTATTCATAAGTTTGAAAAATCAAAATCAATTTACGTAAGAGTGTTTTTAAGATTATTAATAAATTTAAATATGATTCTACATCAATAATATGACTTGCAATATGGTATGGAATATCACAATTCACAAAGACAAAAAGCGAAACTACATATTGAATTGATTAGGAGGAAGAATTGTTTGCCCTAGTTACTTTATTATAATTTGTTACTTGCATTGCCATTGAAACAAGAAGAAAAAAATGTTGATAAAATTAGAAAAAATCAACCTTAATTATAAGAGATTAGAGATTGTGTATTTGTGAAGATAAATTATTGAATATACTATCATGTGACGAACTTAGTTATATGATTTAGTATAGAGCAAGCAATAAGAATCCTTTTTATAAAAAAAATTGTTAGTCTATAGTCTTCGAATTAATGGGATATCAAGGGGATCAATAAACATGAGTAATATTCAAGTGTGACATTGTTTACTTTGATTAACCTTAAAACTAGGATGATACATTCTATTTTTTGGTCGAGTTTCCATGTTTCCCATAGGTACTAATCATAAACGCAACGTTTTTCTTAAGCTTTTTAGTAAAAGGTCTTTGGCCGACCAAACTTTTTCCCACTCCATACGATGACGTCTATGCTTTTTTTACATTCTAATTATATTGATATATATTAAAAACAGCCATTTTAAAAATCCGATATACCAAAGAGATTGGTTAATCTAATAGTCTCCATCATTTTTTTGTTAATAAAGTTTGAACATCGTTTTGTATAGTTCGAGAAAGCGTTTGAAACTTCTTGTGGCTGAAAATAGGAATCAAACTTTTCCTATGGTTGTAGATCAATTACCCATATATATTTTCAATATTTGATTAAAATAATGGGAAATTTGCTAATAATGACTTAAGAGTTCATTTTGTTTTCAAAAATAACCTAAAAGTTCATGTTTGGTAAAAGTAACCATAAAAGTTCAAGTCCATTATATTTTTCTTCAATGTCTTTATATACAAATGTAGTCTATATATTTTAGTGATTACTTAAAACACACAATTAAGAATACAAGGAATAGGTTTTCCTAAGGATTATTGGTTTATTTAGAAAGCACATAATCATTGTTTCAAATCATTTTCTTGAATGAAAGAATTAGTTGATGTTGAAGTAATGGGAGAGGAACCTAGGCATTAGTTTATATCATTGTTTGATTTTCATCTATTCTCACTTCTTATCTTGAAGAGACTTTTTGCATCCATGATTTCAAGCTGGATTTAATATAGTATTAAGTCTGGTTCATGAGTATCTAAGCAATTCTGTATTTTCATTATTAATTTATCACCAAAAAAATTGTTTCTTATTGTTTCTATATTTATGACAAATCTTCAGCTGGTTTTGTAGATGATGATGTGTGTTTTAATGGTCTTTAGAGTCTCATACAATTCTGAAAAGCAGTTTGCATCCACCAAATCTTTGTTTGTCGGAAGATAAATTGTGGATATTTGTCTTTTGCAGAGATAATACATGTCTTTTACGAGACTCTCTAGGTGGGAAGACAAAGACTTGTATCATTCGTACAATCTTTCCATCTGCTCATTCCCTAGAAGAAACTACAAGCACTTTAGTTTACGTGTCAAAAACAAACCGAGGTCTTGCTTACGCTAGCTACCATATCTCAATTATGCATCAATGTAACCTTATGTTTCATCCTTCTAAGTTCTAACTGAACTGGTCTATGCAGGCAAACCAGACATTATCTAAAACTGTGTTGCTTAAAGACCTTTACCTGAAACTTGAGAGAATGAAAGAGGTTTAACATCAAGAAATATTTGTTAGAGAGGTCACGGATTTGTCAAGTTTCTGACCCTGAAAGAAACTATCATGCTTTTGACATGCTTTGCGTTGCTCAGAATATGTAAGCTCGATCTCTTCTATGGTTGTGTTCTCGTATTCTTAATGATCCCATGCTTTGTTTGTTCTTAAGTTGGGGAGGCCTTCTTTGTGTTGTAGCAATGTCAGAGCACACAAAAGCAATGTACTGGAAGAAGATAATGAGAGCTTGCTTTCGGTTCAGAAGTCGTTGTGGCGTCCAACAGAGAGACCGAGATAATCAAAACGTCAATTGTATAAGGAAGTCAGAGAAGCATCACATGAATATAGTTTCAGACTTTCAGTAAAATTGATTCGCTGAAGCCTTTGCACTAAAAAACATGAATATGCCCATTAGCTCTCAAAATATATACGAAATGAGTTTTGTTTTCTTATTATGAAGGAAGGTTAAATCTTTTACTCCAAATTTGTTATTCGAAACATGTAATGTATATATGGTTTGAATGGGAAAATGATTAAGATATGATGTTGGATACCAAAACCGTAAGGATCATGTAGACGAAACAAAAATGTGCACATCGCCAAAGAAACTAGTTATAGAGTTCAAAGGAATAATTTCTCTTAAACTGTTTCTTGATAACAAGGTTCTATATAACAAGGAACATAAGAAGATGTCTCAAATGTGGTTGAGAAATGTGGGAAAACTTATACCAAAAAAATATTCAAAATATTTGGACTTTGTCAATTGCTATATCAAAGACCACAAATATAGCAATCTCAACAAGAAAAGAGTACGTTACAAACAACATATACAAAGTCATATAGTAATTGTGAAGAAGTTGTTCAAACCAAAAAAATTGATTTTTTTATCGTAAACCAAAAAATTGATTTATGCCATAAATATTGCATCTAAATATATAATAAGAAATATTTAAAAAAAAAGTAAAAAAAAATTTATTATATATAAGAGATTAATACATTTTCAATCAAATTTAAAATACAGACTACATAGACTTTATACGCAGTGTACTTGTAGATTTTATATGCCTCATACTACAATGTGCGAAATACTAATTAATCAAAAAAAAAGATTTTATTAGAGCTGAAGATGTCAAACTCAAATATAAGTACAAGAATTAATTAACACACATCGGAGATTAAGAAAATCCAAAAAATCATTATACATATTTTTAAAATGAATTTATATTAAAAACTAAAATACAGACTGCATGTGTTGTCTACTAGTAGATTGCATTTATAAATTTACTAAGAAAATTGATTTATACCATAAATATTACACCTAAATATTTGAAATTTATACAGAAGGAAACACATTAGATAACTAAGATATAAATGCATTTTTAAACAACTTTAAAACATAAACTTCACCAACAGTCTACTAGTAAACTTCACCAGATGTCTACTAATGGACACAGAAGTCTACTAGTAGACTAATGATGAACTCTACTAAACGGGTTACTTTTTGCAATTAAGGCAATCAGGGAGTAGACGCTATCTTAAGTCTACTAACAAGGTGACTTCACTAGACATCTGCTGGTGTTTTTTTGCAATTGACCAAATTTTTGACTTTTTTTGTAGACTTATCATGCAGTCTACTATAAAAAGGGGTATTTTTTTGCAATTGACCAAAATTTGACCCCTTGTAGTCTACTTACAATACACAGAGAAAACCGTCATTTAGAGTAGACGTTATCTTACGTCTACTGCCGAGTAGACTTAAAATAGTGTCTACTCTCTTTTTGACGGATTTCCGCGTATTTGAGTACGTTAGTTTTGCAATTGGCTGAATTGTTGACTATTTATAGTAGACCTTAGGAGAGGTCTACTCGCGGTAGACTTCTGGTTAAGTCTACTCTTAAAAAGAGGTTAATGTGAATACAAATATTTACAGGAAAAGACAAAGTGTACCCGGGTCAGCCCGAGACAAACCGGGTCAAACTGGAATACTGACGCAGGAGACCGCTTTGTGCCCGACCAAACGCCTGACTTATAGTCGGGCCTGTGAGGATCAAAAGCTGTTTTCGAGCTACGCTCGTCTTATGGCCCGAATTGATGCCCGACCAATGCCCCGACGGAAAGTGCTCTGCAGCTCCTGTTTCTTGTTCTTCATCTACTTGCCTTATTCCTTCTTCCTTTGGTTCTACCATTGATCCAAGACTTTGTACCTAAAATACAAGAAATAGCATGCAAATGCAACCAAGAACTTGGACTCTAGATTCAATCGATACTAAAAGGAACCAAAAAAGAAAAGAAAACGAGTAAAACCTAAGTTAAATGTCTCAAAATACTACAAAAAAATGCATGCTAAGAAAGAGTAAATTACACACTTATCAACTCCCCCGGACTTGCCTTTTGCTCGCCCTTGAGCAAACAAAGAGAACAAAACCGATGGTGAGGTTTGAAAACAAGGAAAATAAAACAATAGATTCGAACAAAGCATTCAACACCATCACCTAAGATAATACAAAGATATCGCTAAGCGCTTTAACGCTCATCAATCTTCCCGCAATCTATTGGTACTCCAATGTTTTGCCTTTAGACTAAAAATGATCAAGCATTCACATACCATACTATCCACCAATTCTTTAACATTCATTAAGGGTTAATGCATAATCTTAATTATGAACTATCAAACAATGTTCAAGGCTAGGTAAAAGAAGGTAAAGATGTGAAAGATATGGCGGTTATTTAAACGTTTTTAGGTGACTCACAAAAAAAAAAGTAATGCAAAACATCATGTAAAAGCAAGGAAGAAATAGAACAATTGATGCATATAAATAAGTACTTCCATTCTACCCAACCCGGGCTAAAGCAGGCTGCTTTATTGCATGTTCCTTGACACTTTTCGTGCCGGGGTTTTGTGATATCCGGGAGCTACGCAAATGACCCATGAGGACAAGTACGCGGAACCACAGAATCGGCAGGCTCGGGATCAACTAAGAAACCGGCCAACTGAGAGTGATGATCGTTTATTCGCGGATTGTTCTGTTTTGGACAGGTATCGACAATGATCCTTCCGCAGGTTCATCTAACATGCGTTGACTGGTAGACTTCACTATCAGTCTACTCTCGCGAACCAGATTGAAAATCAAAGTTTTAGCTTCGTTTCCGCGGTATATCACGGTTCAGCTCCTTCAAGCACCCATAACTTCTAATCTCACCGTTAGTAAAGAAGTCTAAATCTTTTTAACCAAAAAACATTGAAATTCAAAAGATTATGAATTTTTTTTTTTTGAAAACTTCATTGAGATTGTTTTTTGGATGAAATTGGAGAAGAAATGAAAGAGGAAGAAATTATAAGCTCAAGAATGAAGCATTTATCAAACAAAAATGAGATCTCAAAGCATTTTGAACTTGATTTTGGTCGTTCATGGAGTTGAAAAATTGAAGACAATGACATTTTCGTAAATAATTTAAAATCTTTGGAGTGTTTTGAAAGACATAAATATCTGATTTTATTTAGAAAATAATAATTTAAAAGTTAATGGCATTTTACAAAAATGAGATCTCAAAGCATTTTGAGCTTGATTTTGGTTGTTCATGGATGTTTGAAAATTTGAAGACAATGACATTTTCGTAAATAATTTAAAATCTTTGGGGTGTTTTGAAAGGCATAAATATCTGATTTTATTTAGAAAAAAAATAATTCAAAAGTTAATGGCATTTTTCGTAAATAATGTAAATGTTATGGATTGTTTGGTAGAAATTTGGAGAGAGAGAAAATGGGGTTAGTTTTGCATTTGACTTAAAGTTTTAGGTTAGTTTAGCAAGTATCCCAAAAGAAATTGGCATAGGATTCGTATACGATATATTTCAAAATTGAGCTTAAAAAAATTAGTTGTTTAATTAACATAAGCTTTCTTGAAGTATGAGTTATGTTCCCCTTTTTTAATATATTCATAAAGGTAATTTGATTTTCATTTTGTTAATTGAAATATACTTGCATGATAAAACCTATAAACACACTCTAAAATTTTACGTATAGTCAGTTTTAAATTTTTTAAAAATTATATATATATATAATTATAGTCAATAAAATATTTTATAGTCCTTTGACCAAAATATATAGAGATCATTACTAAAACATCTTTTTTAGATCCATGATTTACTCAAACATCTTTTAATTTTTTGAGCTCAAAATTTTGAGCTAAAAAAGGTTACAAAGACATTAAAAATACTTCAAATTCGTTTATTAACGAAAATGCCATTGTCCTTAAAAAAATAGCATAAAACCACAAAAAAACCTAAACCGTAAACCCTAAACCCTAAACCCTAGTTCTTCACCATTGTTGCAGGTTTTTTCGTACGAATCTGTCTATTTTTTAAGGATAAAATCGACATTTCTCGTTCCCTGCAAATAACTTTACACTCTACCACCTACCAAATAAGTCTACCACCACTATAGTTTCCAAAACAGGAAACAAGTCTACCACCAAGTATTATAAGTCTACCGCTATCACAATAAGTCTACCAAATGTCTAATGTGAAAAAAGTCTACCGTAACTAGGTTGGATAAAAAGTCTACCATCACTCGACCTAGGTAAAAAAAAATCTACCACTGCAATCGCTAACAACGCATAAGTCTACCATTGTTGATCCTAAAAAAAAAATCTACCAGTCAAAGGTTGGTTCCGTTGACAGAAAATACAGAATAAGTCTACCGCTCCTTATAAATCTACCACTACTACAATAAGTCTACCACACCTATACACAAAATAAATCTACCACCGCCATAAATAAGTCTACCGCTAACTATAAGTCTACCGCCACTAAAATAAGTCTACCGTCACTATCCACAACTATAAATCTGCCTCTGCTATGACTAAAAATCTACCACCATAGGAGACAAATCTACCAGTCAAAATAAAATCTA
The DNA here is from genome assembly GCA_900128785.1 of Arabis alpina. Taxonomy (NCBI): domain Eukaryota; kingdom Viridiplantae; phylum Streptophyta; class Magnoliopsida; order Brassicales; family Brassicaceae; genus Arabis; species Arabis alpina. The sequence goes on from LT669789.1 coordinate 27,560,400, forward strand.
CCATCGAAGAAAAATAAATCTACCGTTCAAAATAAGTCTACGGAAATAAATCTACCATTCGACTAATATGTCTACCGCTCAAAAAATAAGTCTACCGTTCGGAAACAAATCTACCACCAAAAGAGACACAATAAGTCTACCATTAAAAAATAAGTCTACTGCTCGTCAAATAAGTCTACGGACTAAAAAATAAGTCTACCAGATCGGTAATAAGTCTACCATCACTGAGTGGTAGACTTATTTTTTTAGGAGGGAAAAGTTCCCGCCTAAGTGTCCCGTTTCATTCATGGCATTTTTGTAAATACGTTTTTTGTTATCAAAGGAAAAAAGGTAAAACGGATTCAAAAATAACCTCAGTAATCTTTATTTTACTAAAGCAGAAGTCAGTCAACAATTGTGAGAATGACACGTGTCCTTCACGTTTTGTAAAAATACAAATTTCTTTTTGTTTATTTTTCTTCTATTTTTAAAACAAAAAACCAAACCCACGATCAAAAATCAAAATGTTCTGTCTAACCTAAAATAAAATAAAAAACCCACGATCTCCTTCTCAACTTCTCACCTTCGACGCCACTAAATATCTTCAACTTACCATGTATCTCACAATCGACAACCTCATTATACATATCTATGAAATCTGCAAAAAGAATTAGATCTATTATGAGATACTTTTCCGATCAGGTAAAGAATCTCTCGACTTTCTATTTTAATTTTTTATGCTATAACAATTGATCAATCCGATTTCTTCACTTTCTCTGTAACAATTGATTAATCCATTTTCTTGCTATTATCAGAAGATGGAAAAATAAAGTGAAATGCTTTTTGATTTGTTATGCTTTTCGATTGATCTGTATTTTTGCTTCTTCAGTTTCATTTATAAGTCTAATGATCACTATCTTAAGAAGAAAAAGGGGATGAGAAACCATAGGAAGAAGGAGCAGAGAATCAACAATCTGACCGTAGAGATAGATTGAAAACAATGGACTTTTTCTTTGAAAATATGAGAGTGAGTACTCTGACACTTTTCCTTTTATAATTTCAATTTTTCAGAATGGTTGGGTTTTCGTCAGGGGTCGTCGAGATTAGACATCGGCGTCCTGAAATTTCAATGTATTCCAAAACTAACATACGTATTTAAGCTACATTTATTAGTATCATTAGTTTCAGTTTTGACATCGTTCTTTTCATTTCTCAGATATTTGATACATCAATATAATGAAGAATATCATCATCTCTACTGCATCAATGAAATTATTCTCAAAGGTAACTTTCTAAAAGTCAAACTCTCAAAAAAACAAAAATTTCACTTTGAAGAATGGTTACAAAAGTCTAAAACTATTGAATATGCATTAGGCTACACTTTTGTCTCTTAACATGTTCTTCAACTCACTTTGAGCCGTTGTGCATATGTAATTCTTGAACCATGCTGTCACATCAACTTTGTTTTTTTTTGTTCAACACTCTTACATCAACTTGCCATTTGATGGTTTATTCATGTCTGATTAAAACGGTATAACATACATTAAGTAACAAAAATAATTATCATTTAATTATCTCAAGATGCTCTATTTTTCATCAATTTCAGATCTTTTTGACGAGAGTACCGTATGAAAAATCAAAGTCCGCATCTTTGCATATGAGGATTTCAAAAACCAGAAAAAGCAGAGAAGAGAGCTTGCTTGAGAAGCGACGCTATGCTTTTTCAGTTTGATTTCTCTTGCTAAAAGGGGTTTTGATTTATGAAAATGTGATTTAAAGATGCATGCTTCCGTGGAATGATCTATCTAATTCCGATCGAATTTGGTGCCTCTAGCTTTTGAAATTCGAATTTGGTGTTTCCTGCTGCGATGATCTTAATGTCTCAAACTCCACTGAACTCAATACTACCAACCTGGTATGACGCTCTTTAGCTTTAAACTTCATGTTTTTAGTATATGCTATAGTTTATGAAAGGAATATATATTAAAATTAATAGTTTATCATTAGATTCATTTACAATCTATTTCCATTCTCTTGGTTACATTCTATTTTTTTGATAAATTTACAATCTCTTTTCCAGTTCTCTTGGCTAAATATCTCTTACTTTACAATCTATTTTCCATTATCTTGGTTACAATCTGTTTTCAAGTATTTCGGAATAAATTTACAACATATTCAAATCTTTTTGGAGATGTTTCTTTATGATGTCACTTTTGAAGCCTCTAACAACCTTGTGATAAGCGGTTCGACGGAATATCCAGATACTCCAAAAAACAAGCGAACTATTGCTTCTACAGAAACGTCATCACTAACTGAGGATAGTGGTGAGCAACTTTCATCTAAAAAGCATAAACCAACGCTTCCTCTTTTAACTGCAGAAGAAGCTGGACAAACTTAGCGACAAAAAACATACATGAGATGTTAATTCATCCATCAAGTGGTTCTGCTACTAAATGGGATTGAGATAGTTTTATGTCATCAAACATGTAAAGTTGTTAGAATCTGGAACGAAGAATTCAATTACCTTTCCATATTCCAAGCTGAAATTACAATACAAATTTTAAGGAGCAGGTGTACAGCGAGAATCATTCAGCAAGCATATTCGACATACAGGTTGGGCTTAATGATCTAATCAAATCTTAAATGTATTAATTTAATCACATATATTAATTTAGATAAAAAATAAATAGATGTGTGTAGATTATATTATTGATATTTGGTTCTCTAAATTAACACTCTAAATAAAGAGATAAGTTTCATATATCTTAATGTCTTATAAGATGGTTTGACCCAAGAAAAAAGAAGAAAATTTGCCTCGAAAGGTATAATATTTTACAATAATCTCCAAATCAAATAAATTCAATCATATGCATACACATATACATGCATGTACAACATGCATGATATATTTTTTTGACAGTAAATAATTATGTATGAGAAAAAAATAGATAAGTGAAAAAAAATAACAAATACAAATACTATATTTTCTTCTATTGAATAACTTGTGATGACAGATCACTATGAGAATCTTCTAAACATGTCACAAATTTTATACTATATATCTATATTTTTAATTTTCAAAATATACATATATATTATTTTATTTTGATAATATTATTATCATATTTTCAAAAATTAAAATTTATGCATAAAGATAAAGGTATATATATTATTTATTTGTTCTTAACTAAATGTATGTAATTCTTTCAAAATGATTTATTATTAGATAGTTTTATAATCTTTAATAGATAAATTTTAAAACCATATCATATTAAACATAGTGTAAAAAAAGTCTTAATACATAGATTTAAAAACATTTGCGCGATAAAATTATTTCGTGAGATCCACGTTATATTTCCCGCGTTAAATATAATTTCAAATAAATTTGGTACATCAAATTAAAAAGGTTGTACGTTAAACCTATTTCGGAAGATCCACGTTACATTTTCTCGTGAAATAACCTTTCTATGTATAACAAAATTTACGATAATTTTTATATCTATGATTCTACGTTTACATTGGAGATATATTATGATAATATATATATTTATCAAGTAATAAACCTACACCATCTATACACAATCACACATAGATAAAGGTTGCACATAATAGGAAATTTACAATAATTTAGTGGCTGTAATTTAGAATTGTTGATTTCCACTAAAGTGGTAAAAACCCTAATATGAGTGAAAGGTACCCATCCATTACTATATAAACAGCCCTCATGCCCACAAAACAAAGCACACAAACAAAACAGCATCATAAGCATATCAAAGCAAAAACACACACACACACACAAAAAAAAACACATAACAATGGCCATGAATTTGAGCAACGTAGAGCTAAAGAACCTTAAAGATGAAGCAGCAAAGCAGGCTGCTGATGAACAAGAGATAGCAAAGATCCTCAAGAAGTTCGATGCTTTCGCCTCCATCTTCAATCCATCAACCGAAGATGTTGAAGATCTAAAGGCGAAGTTTATCGCGGCTTCGTTGAAAAATAAGGCCAAGAAAGAGGAGGATCAATGGGCTGTTATGTATGATAGGATCAGCAAAACGCAAGAGCTTTTCATGAAGCTCCATCAAGATCACCATGGCCCTATCAACACTTTCTTGCTCGATTGTAACAAGAAAATTGAGTTTGATTTCGATGATTTAAACATCGGAGACTTATGTTTTCTTGCTCACAAATCTCTTGTTCAGCTTCTGAACAGGATCAAGTGCCGTAACCAGAAAGGTCCATCTGCTTATTTCTCTCACTGTGATTCTAGGAAGGTGTCTGTGGATATGGACGAGGATGCGGGTGTGAATGCAAATAAGGGTGTGGATGTGGAGGGTGTTCCACAAATGGGTGAGACTCCGAAGATGGAGAATGAAGACATTCCTTCCGTTGCAGACAAGGACAACCAAGCCTCCACCTCTGGTCTCGCTACCACCGATGAAGTGTCCTCCGTCACCACCGCTGCTGTTGATGATGGTACTCGTTGCACCATCAATGACAAGTCGAATGGAATTGTTTGAGTTGTTTGCATTTATGCTTACATTTCAAAAGACTGACATTTTATGGGTGTCTGTCTTCTCTCTTCTCTATTTTCCTTTTTATTTAAGTTCTTGTAATGATTAAAGGTTTTGCCTTTGATTCAGGATTTTGTATCTTTGTTCTATCCTCCTTCAATGGAGGTATAAAATCTTAAGTTCAATGAAATATTTGTTTGATTAAAAAAAATTACAGGTTTGGTGTTTAAGTTTGTTGTGTTTTTATGTTTATTGACCCCAAAAAATTAGATCTATTTGGAAAATTTTACTCATTTTGAAAGAACAAAAAATAGTTTTAATGCTCTTAGAAAGTTTTAAATCGATAATACTAGATAAGTAATCAACAAATGATAGTGTTGCAACCACCCGTCAAATGTAACCTAGATGAGTTAATCTCTTAAATTTAATGAAATCTTTGTTTGACCAAAACAATTAAAGATTTTACTTTTAAGTCCACTGTGTTTTTTTGTTTATTGACCCAAAAATGTAAGTGCTATATGAAGAATATAATCATTCTGAAAAAATAGTTTAAATGTTTTTTTTCTTATCTGGTGAAATTAATTATAAAACTGATGTTATACAAAGATGATAGCCGGTAAGAGAATTAATCCAATTCGTTGCCATGAAATCACGGAAACTGTTCTCAACGAATACTAAGCCCAAACAACGAAAGCAACCGAAGAGACTACGGGGGAGCAAAGCTCACACAAGGGTAACACTGAAGATACAAACCCAATCGAAAAACATGAAAAAGAAAGGTAAGACAATCTCTTATGACAGGGCAAAGGAAGACACAAAAGTAACTAAATCGATAATACTAGATAAGTAATGATCAAATGCTAGCTCACTATCACCAACGATAATACTGGCTAAGTAAAAACAAAGTTTAATGTTTTAATAGTTTAGTGCTTGTCGTCATGACATCACCAATAATCTTTACTCTAGGATTATTGTTTTTCTGGGTGGAGTGTTTGATAATTTGTATTTCTGGTCTCGTCATTTCAATTGTTTAAGATATTATATGATATTTGTTCGAACAGATTTTAACCGATTCTTATTAAAATGGTTTTATAGATCGGCATTAGAATAATATTTTACTTATGTGTAGTTTTATGGATTATATATCTAAAAATAATAATATATAAAAAGCCAAACTTCTTCTATCCATTTTCCATTACGATCTTTTTTGTTGGTTTTCTTCTTTTGCTTTTAATTATGTTCATTGATTTTAAAAATGAAAATAAAGTTGTTATACAAATGACAAATCAAATGAATTTATTTTATTGAAAAAACTATCAGGTCAACAATAATATTAGCTATTAAATAATAATAATATATTTTGACTTTGGTAAAAATATTTTCTAGATTCGCCACTGCTTACATCACCTATGTTTCTTCTCATTCATAGTCGCGCGTTATCTCTTAAAAGTTGATGGACCATTTCTCTATATTTAAACTTTTATATTTATAGGTTTGCCTCAAACCCTAATTTATTATAGACTAATGTAAATGTATCATTATTAGTTTCTAATCCATAACTGACGTTGTAGTATCGTTTGTAATTGTGTTTTTGTATATAGAAGAGAGAGAAAACTAAATTATATGATATATCTTTCAATTGTAATATTTAAGGGTTTTTTTTAAGCTAGTTGTGTTATTTTGATGATTAGTTATATAATGTATTTGCACAGAAAAAATTAATTATTTTTGAAAAAGAATTTAATCTTTTTAGTCTAGAAGGATTTTATTCAAGTGATATGTTTATTCTTTTTGATATATCTAAGACCTAGATCGTAAAATTTATTTTATATAGCCCTAGAATTATAAATTCTAATTATTGACAGGGATGGATCTAGATAACACATGGTTCAGTTTTTTTGAGACGTGTCTAAAGAGCTGTTATTTGTCTTCCTGTTAAGAAAGAAAAACATTTTTCTCAAAACGAACAAAAATTGATAGAATCTTACGCGCAAAAAAATCCATTCAAAACTTCCCATCTTCATCATCAACTTACTCATTTTGGAACAACAACAATAATACTTGAAATATTTGTCTCATGTGTTCTAAAATCATGTCATATTTAATAGGTAACCAACCATGTTAAAGAGGTTTATGAGTTGGTATATAGCCTGAATTCCATTAGTATTTACCATATAGTACTTTTCTTTTGAATCGATAACTAGAGCGGAATCGTTACTATTTTAAATAATAGTTATTTCTCATCTAATATCGATTTAGATGACATATATAAATGTAGCACAACTAAGTGTTTTTATCTAATAATGAAATAGTGTGTTTTTTACCTTAAAAGCAAAAGAAAATAAGGACGTTCAAATCCTTCTAAAATTACATGGTCGAAACCGGCACAATTGGACTCGTTCCCAAATACAATTGCTATCTTTAGCAGCCTTAGCATAAGAAATGAGAGACTAAGGTCATGTCCAATGGTTTACACCATTATGGTGTTAGAAATAGTGTTGGGTTGGAAACCATTTTATACACAAAAAATAAGATTTGGTGTAGGGTTAGATATGCCTTAATAGAAGAGAGTTGTAATTGTTCAAGGTAAACTTTATAAGTAAGCATACCACACTTCATAAATATACCTAGAGACAAAATTCAATCTAAGAGAGTAATATTCTGGAGAACAAACTATAACACATTCGCATATTTATTCATTCGATTGTCTACTCCTTATATCCAATCAAACTCCTTACGATTTGAGCATCAAAAATCTATACCCCATACCAATATACAGTACTGTAGGACGTCTATAAATTAATAACGTCAAAAATTTATCAAGAGTCTAACTAGGTAGGTCAAAAATTTAATTTGTGAATCAAAATTTTCATTAATTTATCGAAATAGTACTATATCTAGTGTTAATTTATAGAGGTTATACTCTCGATCCAGTTAAATTTTTAATCCCAAATTGATTTTTTTAACTAATTAAATTCTCGATAAAAAAATAATTCAAAAGGTAAAGGCATTTTTCGTGAATAATGTAAATGTTATGGATTGTTTGGTAGAAATTTGGGGAGAGAGAAAAGGAGGATTAGTTTTGCATTTGACTTGAAATTTTAGGTTAGTTTAGCAAGTATCCTAAAAACAATTGTCATAGGATTCGTATACGATATATTTCAAAATTGAGCTCAAAAAAATAAGTTGTTTAATTAACATAAGCTTTCTTGAAGTATGAGTTATGTTCCCTTTTTTTAATATATTCATAAAGTTAATTTGATTTTCATTTCGTTAATTGAAATATACTTGCATGATAAAACCTATAAACACACTCTAAATTTGTACGTATAGTCAGTTTTAAAATTTTAAATATATATATATATATATAATTATAGTCAATAAAATATTTTATAGTCCTTTGACCAAAAAAAAAATATATATATATATATATATATATATATATTATAGTTCTATGATTACTGATACTTCTTACTAGTACATTTTTTAAATTGTTTTCCTCCAAATTAATATTATAATATCTTTTAGTTCTTACAAAAATTCTCATAGTTTTTAAAAAAAAATTAATTTTCCCGTTATTTTTTATTAGATAAATGCATTAATTTAGTTGAATATTAATTTAGTTAAAAAAGAAATAAAACTGTATAGATTATATATTGAGATTTGTTTCTCTAAATTGACATCCTTAGTAAAGAGATAACTATCATATATCATCAATGCCGCCATAAGATGTTTTTGACCCAAGAAAGAAGAGAAGAAAATATGCCTCCTAAGATATAATATTTCACAATTATCTCTAAATCAAATAAAAGTTCAATCATGTGCCTACACGCATACACATCTATGTACCTGTATCTATATATATGTTTCACTCTAAATGGAAAAATTTGCAACTAATGGTATTTTACAAATACTATATTTTCTTCAAGAATTAAGTTCGATGCTTTCGCGTCAATTTTCAATCCATCAATTGAAGCTGTTGAAGATATAAAGGAGAAGTTTATCGCGTCTTTGTTGAAAGACAAAGCCAATAAAGAGGAGGATCAACAAAATGTAAGAGCTTTTGATGAAGCTCCACAAAGATCACCCAACCACCATTAACAATTGCATCTTCGGGTGTAACAAGAGAATTGAGTTTTATTTCGATGATGATTTGAACACAGGAGACTTATGTTTCTTTGTTCGTAAATCTCTTGTCGAGCTTGTCAAAGGTTTTGCCTTTAATTCAGTTCTTCGTATCTTTGTTGTATCCTCCTTTAATGGAGGTATAAACTTGTCTAATTAAATCTTCATTAATTTGTTTGATTAATTAAAAAAAAGATTAGATCTATTTGGAGAAGTTTATCGCGTCTTTGTTGAAACACAAAGCTTAGAAAGAGGAGGATCCATGGGCCGTTATACATCATAAGATCAACAAAATGTAAGAGCTTTTGATGAAGCTCCACAATGATCACCCAAACACCATTAACAACTGCATCTTCGGGTGTAACAAGATGATGATTTGAACATAGGAGACCTATGTTTCTTTGTTCGTAAATCTCTTGTCGAGCTTGTCAAAGGTTTTTCCTTTAATTTAGTTCTTCGTATCTTTTTTGTATCCTCGAGGTATAAACTCGTCTAATTAAATCTTCGTTAATTTGTTTGATTAATTAAAAAAAAGATTAGATCTATTTGGAGAATTTTAATCATTTTGAAAGAACAAAAAATAAAGTTGTAATGTTCTTAGAAAATAATAAAATAAATTAAATCGATAATACCTAGATTAGTAATCAACAAATCCTAGTCTCGCTATCGCTAATCACATGTATACTAGATGGGTAAATCTCTTAAGTTTAATGAAATTGGTTTTTGACCAAAAAAATAAATAAAGATTTTGCTTTTAAGTCCGCTTTTCTTTTTTACAGACCCAAAATGATGAATGTTATTAGAAGAATATCAATCATTCTGGAAAAAAGGAAGAAGCAATCACACAAGCATCATAAACGACCCATTTGTCTCTACTTCATAATAATCTTATAAATGCAATCAACACCCACGGATGCTTCCAATATTGGAACATAGAAGAAATAATATATCCAATCCTTGTCTTTGCTCATAAATCCATCAATGGACCTTGCTCGAAACATAGAAGATGAGCATGCTATCCCTGGAACTTATTTTTCGAATATTAGCGTGAAATATTTATATGCACCATCTCTCAATTATAAGGCTCGTAGAGAGTTAAGAATCAGTGTTTTTGTTTTCTTTGCTTGACGCCACTTTGAATTATGTTTTTATAAGTTTGATGCAGTTTGAATTATGTATTTATAAGTTTGAAAAATAAAAATCAATTTATGTAATAGTATTTTTAGAGTTTTAATAAATTTAAATATGATTTTACATCACTATTAAGGCTTGCAATATGGTATGGAATATTGCAAAGAACAAAAAACAAAACTATATATTAAATTGATTAGTGTTATAAACCCATTTAGTGGATGTCCATTAGAGGCCCATGTTCTACAATATCCCTAAACCCTAATTTCTCTCCAAGTATTGTATCCCTATATATACTCTATACTTCTCATGGAATAATACACAACACAACACCAATTCCTATTCTCTTCTCTTCTCTTATTCACAACACGTTATCAGCACGATAACCTAACCACTGAGTAAAACCCTAGTCACTAAAGTAAAACCCTAGCCACTTGAGTAAAACCCTAACTTTTCTAACATCTCGCACTTTGCTTCGGTTCCACTTTATTTTTCATTAAGGTAAGTGAATCTCTCTCACTTTAGCATACGGCACATCTAATTTTATTTGGTAAAGCATAAGGTTAACGTCATACTTCATATATAGTATCACGTTAGTTTTATAATTGCTTTGATAAAAAAAAAAAAAATATTTTATAAATTATTTTTATGTTTGATTTTGTGATTCGATAACATACACATGTTAATTCATGAATACTATGTTTATCAACGAGTAATTCTCACAAATCTTACTTATATATATATATTATTATTATTATTTTAAACAATTTTATGTTTTTATTTTTAACTTTGATTTTGTGATTCGATAACATACACATGTTAATTCATGAATACTATGTTTATCATCGAGTAATTCTCACAAATCATACTTATATATATATATATATATTAATTATTATTTTTTTTAAACAATTTTATGTTTTTATTTTTAAGTTTGATTTTGTGATTCGATAACATACACATGTTAATTCATGAATACTATATTTATCATCGAGTAATTCTCACAAATCATAATTATATATATATTAATTTTTTTTTAATCATACTCGTATAAAGCAACTCTAATTAACACACGGACTTTAATACGTTTTTGGTTCTTAAAATCACATATTTTATTATAAAATTAATCGATCATGATTAACACTTCTCTTCTATTAAACAAAAAATATTTTATAATTATAAATTGAATTTCTATTATGATCGAGCTAAATAATTTTCATATATTTTCCATCGAGTTAAGTATTACTTCATATTATTAGTAACCCATGTTTGATCGCAAGTTCATGCTTCTTATTGCTTTCATATTGCAACACATGTTTTTACACATGCTTTAAATTGAGATTGCATTGTCTTGATCAACAAATTTTTAATTGTTTGATATTTGTTGGTCTGATGAGTCTATGAAATTAAATCTAGACATATGGAGACATACATGATCTAAGATATCATGACGTGATTATGATCTTACTGGACAGTAAAATCTCCTCTCGGTAGAGGTAGTAAAGTGTGCATGACTTTATGTCATCTTGTTATTTTACAATAAAATTCATGAATCGCATTCGATTGATTTTGGTCCATTCCCTGAAGTGAATGTGATACGTTATATATATATATATATAAAAGAGCACACTAAATCAAGGAAGTGGCTACAGAAACTATCTTAAATGGTCATGAGCAAAGTCTAACATGTTTCTTTCAAGAACTTAAATTTTCACTAGAAGTGAAAAAATAAAGATAGTAAGAAATAACAGATTTATGTCATTTGATGATGAAAGAATCTAGTATGATGACAATGTAGTTTGAAATCATTGATGCATTATACTCTCCCAATCATACAAATAATTGGATGATAAAATACATGACCCAAATTGGGATATTTTGTTAATTATATAGTGAGATACAATTCGAGATAGATGAACCTGAAGTTTCATATCATCTCGAGGGAGAGAATTAGAGAATCTCACATAGACTACAAATGAACATAATAAGTGACATATTTAGAAGATTATGTTACTAAGTTCTTCGAACAATTCTTAAAGGAAAAGTGTGATCACCAGAATGTGATATTACATAAAACTAGCTATGTAATTGGCTAAATCTAGCTATATCTAAGATTACAAGACTAAAAGTCTGTGAGTGAATATAATTAAGGTATGTTAGAATTACTTGCAAATTGATATTATATTGAGAGAATATCTCTAATGCGGAGTTGGTAAAGCATACATAATAAAATTTCCATGCAAGTAATGTTGTCCTATAGACACAAAGTCATGAACAAGAATTTAAGAAATATTATGGATTCTTCTTGAGGATGAGAAAATATATATGAGTTACTGATAATAAATCATACTCATATTTGACTAGTTTTGATATATTCCCTGAAGTGAATATAATATCTTACATATATAAAAGAAAAGGATTATACAAATTAAATCCTTGAGAAAGTAGCTACCAAATTGACCGCATCATCACCACTTTCTGACGATACTCATCATTGGCTTTAGATTTTCCGGGTACACTCCATTTCTAAATTCTTGATTCTCATACCATATATTTATATATGTTTTAGTTAAATTTATCTATAAGATTTACTTTACTTTATTATAGATTTACTGTAAAATTTACTTTACTATAATATCTCGTTTATTGCTACATGCTTCATGGTCCAAATCCATGCTTGGTTATCATGGACTAGAGAAGTTCATTTGATTATGATATCCCCTCGAGGGAGAAAGTGATTAGCAATAAAAAAAGTAAACCAGAAGTTTACTAAGAATGAAAGTAAACCAAAAGTTTACCAAAAATTTATATGATTGGCTTAACCGGATTGGTCATCCTGGTTTGATAATGATGCGAAAAAAATAATTGAGAATTATGTGGACATTAAGTGAAGAACTAGAAGATTCTTCCTAATGATTTATCATAGGTTATTCGCTTAGAAAGCAATATGATAATATGGCTTTCACCACTTAAAGATGATTTGGACTCTATCAATTTTCTGAAATATATACAAGGAGATGATTATGGGCTGATCACCCACTTCGTGACATTTATGCATCGATTCAATGGACGCATTGACTCGATTGTTGCATCCTAGAAGGTCACATTTATCCTTGTTATAAACTAGCAACCGGGAGTTTGTGAGGTTACTTGTTTATAAGTTCCAAAATTTATGTTTGAAGCCTAATTATTATATATGTCCATTGTGATATGTGTTGAACATTCGGAAGCTCATGTTCATATACAAAATTTTAGTAGCATTGATTCGCATCAAGCCAATGAATAACTAATTGTTCTCCCCATCATTATTGGTTTAGGGTTGGAAACCAAATAGTTTCCATCTGAACGATCTTTGAATGAAAGATCTATGAATGTGAAAAGTGCTTCACCACAGCGCTTGATGATGGAACCTCAAAAGAGGATAAGTATATGTTGGATATAAAAGGTAATTAAGTATATAGAGTCATCCCTGAAGGATTTATATAAGACTCAACTTTGTGGACTCTCATGTTAATGAGTCAGTTTTTCCAACATTAGGGGGAGAAAGTAAACAGCTGGAGAAAGAGATAAGTATGTATGAATTATCAATGATCCTTGGACTAGAGTATGTACATTAGTAGTCCAAAAAGATAATTCATAAGCATTACTTAGCGTAATAATTGCCAGACGCATTTGCTAACCCAAATAGAGTGATAAAGTCACATATACCAGCTGTATATGCTCCAAATTATAAATGATGTCCAAGAAGGGCGATATCAAACTGCTAAAGAGTCTAAAGATAGCCTGAAGCGTGATACCGATTTGGTTCCAAATATAATTATCCTCGAAAAAGAAAAGGAGCAAGAGATGACCAAATCGAGGAAAGAAAGATAATCTCCAGAAGAGATTGGATGATCTCTAGAAGAGACATAAACATGACAAATGAAAAATTCAAGTACTTGAAAATGAAGAGTTATAGCTAGATATGTCATGTATGGAATAAGTTGGAACCATAAAGCAAATCGACGTCGTAATATTTTTGCATGCAATGAGCAGTTGATATTATTGATAAAAAGAGAGGATCATGAAAGAAAATCTATTTAAAAGTGTACACAAAGTAATGATTGGCCAAGATGGAAAGGAAGAAATAGACTTATAATTATAATCTCTTGTAGAGAATTTTGGACCAGTAGTCCATACACCTGAAGTGTAAAACCAGTGGAAGATAAACAAGTCTTTATGTGAAAAAATAGTGAAAATTTCACATATCTTGAACTTATTATGAAGAGATTTACTCTCTTGTGGTGGATGCAACTAGTTTCAAGTTCTTTATCAATATGGCAAGAAAAAGAATGACTTGATTTATGTTTAAAAGATATAGTCCATATCTTATTTATACAACCCATTGGATAATGAAATTTATATGAAAATCCATGAAGGATATATCCTTGTAGGATTAAGTATGTTCCTGGGAAATTTTAGTCGATCGAATGAAAGATGTAACATGGGGTATAATCATGTATATGTTTACCCATGTAGACTTATCAAAAGTTTTTGATAAAGTGATTCTTAATTGAAAATCATCGAAACTCCGGCAGAGTTATCCCAAATTAATTTAGCAAAAAGATGCTATGTTCAAAGTTCCTTGAAGGATATTACAGAAAAATGCTCATATATATTTGGTCTTGAAGTACCATACATAAAATGAGATTAGAGAAATTCTGTGATTTATTTCATGATTGAAATATATGTTTGACAAAAGGGAAAGTCAAATATCATAGCTTTTAGAAGAGCATGAATATTATGTACAAGAGAAATGTTTAGAGACTTGTACATATATGAGATTTTGGCTTAAAGTCCAAATATACCAAAATATGTCTTCTATAAAGAAAAGATGTTATGGACCAGAAGTCCAATGATATGAGATATCATATGAGTTTGTTCATTAGGGTTATTCTTATAATAATTCGAAAAAGATAGCATATATGATCGGAATTCATCTCTTGAAGAAGATGTTTCCGAGGGGGAGAAATATAATGATGTGCGTGGATGTACTCTTTTTCCCTTATCATAGTTTTTATCCCATAGAGTTTTTCTATGAAAGGTTTTTAACGAGACATCAAAGAACACGCAAATGATAGGCACTTATAGAAGAATGTTATCATTATAATGATATATGAAAGTCTATCAATCTCCCATAAGCATGTCATCCATGAATGATATCTAGAGAAACAAAGAGAATGATCCAGATGAATCATCTAGAAGACCGATGAGTTGCAGAAGAATGGCGGTGTACATGTTCTAAAGGTTGTTCAAGCGAAACTTAGGCAGATTTATTTTCAAGACACTCCCAACTACTACTTTCAAGAAACAAGTTTGCAGCATCAAGAAGATCTCAAGTTATGCACTCATCAGGGGAGTAAAAGCGCGTTGCACTCTTTTTCCTTAACCATGGTTTTGTCCCAACTGGGTTTTCCTGGTAAGGTTTTAATGAGGCAACATCTTATGCGTATTAGGATTATTTTTACTCTAATGGCATCCAAGGGGAAGTGTTATAAACCCATTTAGTGGATGTCCATTAGAGGCCCATGTTCTAGAATATCCCTAAACCCTAATTTCTCTCCAAGTATTGTATCCCTATATATACTCTATACTTCTCATGGAATAATACACAACACAACACCAATTCCTATTCTCTTCTCTTCTCTTATTCACAACAATTAGGAGGAAGAACTGTTTGCCCTAATACTTTATTATAATGTGCTACTTACCTCATTTCCATTTAACTAAAACCAAAATTAGAAGAGGTAAAGTGTTGATAAAGTTGGAACAATCGACCTTATAAAACAACTATAGAGATTAGAGATTGTGTATTTATTAAGACAAACTATTGAATATATCATGTGGCAAAATTAGTTATATGATTTAGTATTTTAGCAAGCAATAAGTATCCAATTCCATCTATTAAAACAAATTTCTAGTCCTCGAATTAATGGGATATCAAGGGGATCAATAAACGTGAATCATATTTAATTGTGTTAATGTTTACTTTGATTAACCGTACAATTAGAATGAAGCATCCTACTTTTCGGTCAAGTTTGCATGTTTCCTATAGGAAACTAGGGACCTTCATAGTAATATATTGGACCATAATTGGAACGTTCTTAAGCCTTTCAATAAAAATATTTTGGCGGACCAAATATTTTTCTATCCCTTTTTATTTTTGATTTTTTTGTGTTTTTTGTTTTACGATAAAGTATGCGCTTAACCAGTAACTCCGGGATGAGCCTAGTTAGGCCCCATAACCAAATGAACAATTGGGCCTCGCCCACTAAAATCAAAGAGGCAAGAAACCATAATCTTTAAACACAGTCTTCGACTTTAGGGTTTTTGGTGTCGCACCACTGCTAAGACGTCAAAATCGCCGGAATTGGTGGTGGTTGCCGAAAGTAAAAACTTTGAAGCGATTGTTGACGGCAAAAATATGCATGCTCCTAATATTCAGAGAAGAGCCGAACATGCCTATGGGGACATCCTCGTCGACTAACTAAAAAACTATCCGACCGACAAAAATCTTCCGACCAACACATAATATGCAAATACTACCACCGAGTGCAACAAATTATGACCAAAGAAGGAAGAGGAAAACCATTGAGACGTCGAAGTAGATCTCAGATCTCCATCGCATATATACTCAAACCTGGTAAAAAAATCTTAGAAGGCTCGTGTTGGGGGCAATTTAAAACTCAATGAGATGCAAAGGGCTTTAATATCAAGTTCTAAATTTATAACCCTACATAGAGACTGCAAGTGCACAGCAAACGCAGTAATACTTAGGGGTCGAACTCAAAAGAATTGATGATGCAGAATGAACCTATATGATGCAGAATAAGCTAAGTCAAACATAGTTTTGGGGTTTTAGTTTTATGGAAATAAAAGTGCAAGGATGGATAATCAAGGGTTAACTAGGTGCAATTAATGAAACTATGCAACAAACACAACGACGAATTAGGATTTTGAGGCAAGTTGTTCTAGAACTCAAACCACGGAATTAGAATCTTCCCACTATCGTTGCTCGGATTTTCTATGCCTTATACCATAATAGAAGTGCAAGGATGGATAATCAATGGTTAACTAGGTGCAATTAATGAAACTATGCAACGAACACAACGACGAATTAGGATTTAAAGGCAAGTTGTTCTAGAACTCAAACCACGGAATTAGGATTTTAGTTTTATGGAAATAAAAGTGCAAGGATGGATAATCAATGGTTATACCCTAATGGACTCAGCTATCGCATGGTTATAAAAAGGTTAAAACACGCAGTGAGATTAAAGTTCAGTTGTTCACTAAACTCCTTAACTAATTTGTTCGATTGTTAAGACGCTTACCTCATCAAATACTAGGTCGGGAGATATTAAGAATACTTTCGCGAATGCGTCAACCTAGGAAACGATCTCTGTTTTGCTACGCGAGATCAAGCATTGAGTACAAGTAAAGATGAAGAAAAATCTAAGAACAAACCCTAAAATGTAATTATGAAAATAAACACATGGAACTTTAAAGGCAACGTATCTAGTTAAGTTATACCCCAACAAGTTAGTTCAATCTTGTTAGCAGGAGTAAAGCATAAAACATGATGAATTCGTAATACACAAAAGCATATAAAGATCTTTTTCTTCAACCAAGAAGGCCTCATTGATCTATCCTTAAAGAACTCTTAAAAAGTAGATGTATTATTAAGAATAAAGAGAGAAACGAAATACATGATTTAGGTATTGATTTGTGGCTGCCTTATTTTCCTAGAGAGGCTAAAAGCAAGTTTATATAGAGGCTAGAAAAGATCCTAAGTCGGTTAGGGTTTTAATTCTAAGAAAAAGAAAAATTGCCAAAAGTGCTCGATAATACTACACACCGACCACCCTTACCGATCGGAATCCCTTGTCGGCATGGAGGCTAAGTCGATGTGTCTTGATGGGCTTCATGTCTTGGCACCGATCGTGTTGCTGAACCGGTGTGGCCAGTCGGTGTTGGGCGCTCTTCATCTTCTCGGCAGTTTGCCATGTCTTCAGTCTTCTAGTCATATCTCCTTGTGTACAATTCCAAATTATGTGATTCCAACTCCATTGGAAATCTAATTCAAAGGAGCGTCCAAACTCATTTGCTTCTCTGTCCGTCGTTAAAATTTTGGCATATGTTATCTGCCCAATTTGAGAATGCGCTTTATCTTCAAGATATGATGACTTGGGTTGGCTCTTTGGCTTCTTAGATGACTGTGACATAGGGAATACTCATTTTCTCCTTTTTGCACCCTTTTAATGATTTAACCTGTAAGGACCTTAAAGCCTATGTATACGAGAAAACTACATTTTTTTGTTGATAAGAGAAATAAAATCCACAAAATAAGTATGAAAACCGATAAAATAATTGATAAAATATAGGGTATATCAGCTTGAGCTATAAAGCAAGAGATGAACCAAATTTCAAACAGTGAAGAAGATTATCGTAGATGAAGTAAAGGCCTCGTGAGCTTACCGAGAAAAAAATTTTAGATCGGTAGAAAGCGTCGTCATAAAAACAAATTCACCGCTCACGAAGAAAACCGACGAAACCCAAATCACGAGACCACATACTTAAGAACCACGAATTAGAGAACAAAACCTTGCTAAATATCAAGCCACCCCAGGAGACATGCAATCGAACCACGAAGAGCGCCAAAGCAGATCTTTTACGGAATATCTTGTTCTTAAAGATCCTCTGAGAGGATCGAATCGAATCCTAGCGCCGCCAAAAATCACCACAAAGAATCACTAAAGCTACTAAGATACCACCAGGGTGAGGGAGGACCCGCCAGAGCTCACAGAGAAGTGGGCCCTACCATTGATTAAGAGCCGTGGGCTTCAAAAGAGGCGGAAGTGAGGGGCCTTTCGCAACACTCACATTAACCCGGCGCCAGAAAAGCAGACGGAAGAGGCTAGCGGCGGCTAGGGCAAACTCTCTTTCTAAAAAGAAAGGAAAGAGAATTTCTCTCACTACCTTCTAAAAAACAATATCTTTTTTTTACATTCTAGTTATATTGAAATATTTAAAAATAGCCCTTGAAACCCGATATACCAAACCCGATATACATCATTGTTTAGTTAATATAGTTTGTGTAGTTATATAGTAAAATTTTGTTTCGTATAATTAGAAAAAGAGGTCAAACTTTGTGTGGCTGAACATAGCGATCAAAATTTTCTTATGAGCCTATGGCTACATATCTATTTTTTATTTGACAAATCATCCGTTTATACGATGATCCTAAATTTAGTTATTTAATCAACATAAGATTTTCTGAAGTATGAACTATGTTCCCATTTTTATTTAATATATTCAAAAATCTAATTTAATTTTTCATTTTATTAATTAAAGTATTCTTACATGATAAACCTTATAAACACACTCTTAAATTTTTAGTAGTCAATTTTAAATTACAAACGAGTTATATTATTGTTATTATTAAAAAAAAAAATTAATTGTCCTATGTTTACTAGTACTTCTTACTAGAACATTATTAAAAATATTTTCCTCCAAATTAACATTATAATGTTTTGAATTCTTAATTCTCATAGTTTTCTATTTTTATTAATTTTTGCGTTACTTTTTAATTAGTAAATGTATTAATTTAATCACATATATTAATTTAGATAAAAAATAAATAGATGTGTGTAGATTATATTATTGATATTTGGTTCTCTAAATTAACACTCTAAATAAAGAGATAAGTTTCATATATCTTAATGTCTTATAAGATGGTTTGACCCAAGAAAAAAGAAGAAAATTTGCCTCGAAAGGTATAATATTTTACAATAATCTCCAAATCAAATAAATTCAATCATATGCATACACATATACATGCATGTACAACATGCATGATATATTTTTTTGACAGTAAATAATTATGTATGAGAAAAAAATAGATAAGTGAAAAAAAAATAACAAATACAAATACTATATTTTCTTCTATTGAATAACTTGTGATGACAGATCACTATGAGAATCTTCTAAACATGTCACAAATTTTATACTATATATCTATATTTTTAATTTTCAAAATATACATATATATTATTTTATTTTGATAATATTATTATCATATTTTCAAAAATTAAAATTTATGCATAAAGATAAAGGTATATATATTATTTATTTGTTCTTAACTAAATGTATGTAATTCTTTCAAAATGATTTATTATTAGATAGTTTTATAATCTTTAATAGATAAATTTTAAAACCATATCATATTAAACATAGTGTAAAAAAAGTCTTAATACATAGATTTAAAAACATTTGCGCGATAAAATTATTTCGTGAGATCCACGTTATATTTCCCGCGTTAAATATAATTTCAAATAAATTTGGTACATCAAATTAAAAAGGTTGTACGTTAAACCTATTTCGGAAGATCCACGTTACATTTTCTCGTGAAATAACCTTTCTATGTATAACAAAATTTACGATAATTTTTATATCTATGATTCTACGTTTACATTGGAGATATATTATGATAATATATATATTTATCAAGTAATAAACCTACACCATCTATACACAATCACACATAGATAAAGGTTGCACATAATAGGAAATTTACAATAATTTAGTGGCTGTAATTTAGAATTGTTGATTTCCACTAAAGTGGTAAAAACCCTAATATGAGTGAAAGGTACCCATCCATTACTATATAAACAGCCCTCATGCCCACAAAACAAAGCACACAAACAAAACAGCATCATAAGCATATCAAAGCAAAAACACACACACACACACACACAAAAAAACACATAACAATGGCCATGAATTTGAGCAACGTAGAGCTAAAGAACCTTAAAGATGAAGCAGCAAAGCAGGCTGCTGATGAACAAGAGATAGCAAAGATCCTCAAGAAGTTCGATGCTTTCGCCTCCATCTTCAATCCATCAACCGAAGATGTTGAAGATCTAAAGGCGAAGTTTATCGCGGCTTCGTTGAAAAATAAGGCCAAGAAAGAGGAGGATCAATGGGCTGTTATGTATGATAGGATCAGCAAAACGCAAGAGCTTTTCATGAAGCTCCATCAAGATCACCATGGCCCTATCAACACTTTCTTGCTCGATTGTAACAAGAAAATTGAGTTTGATTTCGATGATTTAAACATCGGAGACTTATGTTTTCTTGCTCACAAATCTCTTGTTCAGCTTCTGAACAGGATCAAGTGCCGTAACCAGAAAGGTCCATCTGCTTATTTCTCTCACTGTGATTCTAGGAAGGTGTCTGTGGATATGGACGAGGATGCGGGTGTGAATGCAAATAAGGGTGTGGATGTGGAGGGTGTTCCACAAATGGGTGAGACTCCGAAGATGGAGAATGAAGACATTCCTTCCGTTGCAGACAAGGACAACCAAGCCTCCACCTCTGGTCTCGCTACCACCGATGAAGTGTCCTCCGTCACCACCGCTGCTGTTGATGATGGTACTCGTTGCACCATCAATGACAAGTCGAATGGAATTGTTTGAGTTGTTTGCATTTATGCTTACATTTCAAAAGACTGACATTTTATGGGTGTCTGTCTTCTCTCTTCTCTATTTTCCTTTTTATTTAAGTTCTTGTAATGATTAAAGGTTTTGCCTTTGATTCAGGATTTTGTATCTTTGTTCTATCCTCCTTCAATGGAGGTATAAAATCTTAAGTTCAATGAAATATTTGTTTGATTAAAAAAAATTACAGGTTTGGTGTTTAAGTTTGTTGTGTTTTTATGTTTATTGACCCGAAAAAATTAGATCTATTTGGAAAATTTTACTCATGTTGAAAGAACAAAAAATAGTTTTAATGCTCTTAGAAAGTTTTAAATCGATAATACTAGATAAGTAATCAACAAATGATAGTGTTGCAACCACCCGTCAAATGTAACCTAGATGAGTTAATCTCTTAAATTTAATGAAATCTTTGTTTGACCAAAACAATTAAAGATTTTACTTTTAAGTCCACTGTGTTTTTTTGTTTATTGACCCAAAAATGTAAGTGCTATATGAAGAATATAATCATTCTGAAAAAATAGTTTAAATGTTTTTTTTCTTATCTGGTGAAATTAATTATAAAACTGATGTTATACAAAGATGATAGCCGGTAAGAGAATTAATCCAATTCGTTGCCATGAAATCACGGAAACTGTTCTCAACGAATACTAAGCCCAAACAACGAAAGCAACCGAAGAGACTACGGGGGAGCAAAGCTCACACAAGGGTAACACTGAAGATACAAACCCAATCGAAAAACATGAAAAAGAAAGGTAAGACAATCTCTTATGACAGGGCAAAGGAAGACACAAAAGTAACTAAATCGATAATACTAGATAAGTAATGATCAAATGCTAGCTCACTATCACCAACGATAATACTGGCTAAGTAAAAACAAAGTTTAATGTTTTAATAGTTTAGTGCTTGTCGTCATGACATCACCAATAATCTTTACTCTAGGATTATTGTTTTTCTGGGTGGAGTGTTTGATAATTTGTATTTCTGGTCTCGTCATTTCAATTGTTTAAGATATTATATGATATTTGTTCGAACAGATTTTAACCGATTCTTATTAAAATGGTTTTATAGATCGGCATTAGAATAATATTTTACTTATGTGTAGTTTTATGGATTATATATCTAAAAATAATAATATATAAAAAGCCAAACTTCTTCTATCCATTTTCCATTACGATCTTTTTTGTTGGTTTTCTTCTTTTGCTTTTAATTATGTTCATTGATTTTAAAAATGAAAATAAAGTTGTTATACAAATGACAAATCAAATGAATTTATTTTATTGAAAAAACTATCAGGTCAACAATAATATTAGCTATTAAATAATAATAATATATTTTGACTTTGGTAAAAATATTTTCTAGATTCGCCACTGCTTACATCACCTATGTTTCTTCTCATTCATAGTCGCGCGTTATCTCTTAAAAGTTGATGGACTATTTCTCTATATTTAAAGTTTTATATTTATAGGTTTGCCGCAAACCCTAATTTATTATAGAATAATGTAAACGTATCATTATTAGTTCCTAATCCATAACTGACGTTGTAGTATCGTTTATAATTGTGATTTTGTATATAAAAGAGAGAGAAAAATAAATTACATGATATATTTTTCAATTGTAATATTTAAGGTTTTGTTTTTTAAGCTAGTTGTGTTATTTTGATGATTAGTTATATAATGTATTTGCACCAAAAAAGTTAATTCTTTTTGAAAAAGAATTTAATCATTTTAGTCTAGAAGGATTTTATTCGAGTGATATGTTTATTCTTTCATATATCTAAGACCTAGATCATAAAATTTATTTTATATAGCCCTAGAATTATAAATTCTAATTATTGACAGGGATGGATCTAGATAACACATGGTTCAGTTTTTTTGAGACGTGTCTAAAGAGCTGTTATTTGTCTTCCTGTTAAGAAAGAAAAACATTTTTTTCAAAACGGACAAAAATTGATAGAATCTTACGCGCAAAAAAATCCATTCAAAACTTCCCATCTTCATCATCAACTTACTCATTTTGGAACAACAACAATAATACTTGAAATATTTGTCTCATGTGTTCTAAAATCATGTCATATTTAATAGGTAACCAACCATGTTAAAGAGGTTTATGAGTTGGTATATAGCCTGCATTCCATTAGTATTTACCATATAGTACTTTTCTTTTGAATCGATAACTAGAGCGGAATCGATACTATTTTAAATAATAGTTATTTCTCATCTAATATCGATTTAGATGACATATATAAATGTAGCACAACTAAGTGTTTTTATCTAATAATGAAATAGTGTGTTTTTTACCTTAAAAGCAAAAGAAAATAAGGACGTTCAAGTCCTTCTAAAATTACATGGTCGAAACCGGCACAATTGGACTCGTTCCCAAATACAATTGTTATCTTTAGCAGCCTTAGCATAAGAAATGAGAGACTAAGGTCATCTCCAATGGTTTACACCATTTGGTGTTGGAAATAGTGTTGGGTTGGAGACCATTTTACACACAAAAAAATGAGATTTAGTGTACGGTTAGAGATGGCCTAATAGAAGAGAGTTGTAATTGTTCAAGGTAAACTTTATAAGTAAGCATACCACACTTCATAAATATACCTAGAGACAAAATTCAATCTAAGAGAGTAATATTCTGGAGAACAAACTATAACACATTCGCATATTTATTCATTCGATTGTCTTCTCCTTATATCCAATCAAACTCCTTACGATTTGAGCGTCAAAAATCTATATCCCATACCAATATACAGTACTGTAGGACGTCTATAAATTAATAACGTCAAAAATTATCAAGAGTCTAACTAGGTAGGTCAAAAAATTAATTTGTGAATCAAAATTTTCATTAATTTATCGAAATAGTACTTTATCTAGTGTTAATTTATAGAGGTTATACTCTCGATCCAGTTAAATTTTTAATCTCAAATTAATTTTTTGATCTAGTTAAATTCTCGATAAAAAAATAATTCAAAAGGTAACGGCATTTTTCGTGAATAATGTAAATGTTATGGATTGTTTGGTAGAAATTTGGGGAGAGAGAAAAGGGGGATTAGTTTTGCATTTGACTTGAAATTTTAGGTTAGTTTAGCAAGTATCCCAAAAAAAATTGTCATAGGATTCGACGATTCGTACGATATATTTCAAAATTGAGCTCAAAAAAATAAGTTGTTTAATTAACATAAGCTTTCTTGAAGTATGAGTTATGTTCCCTTTTTTTAATATATTTATAAAGGTAATTTGATTTTCATTTTGTTAATTGAAATATACTTGCATGATAAAACCTATAAACACACTCTAAATTTTTACGTATAGTCAGTTTTAAATTTTTAAATATATATATATAATTATAGTCAATAAAATATTTTATAGTCCTTTGACCAATATATATATATATATATTATAGTCCTATGTTTACTGATACTTCTTACTAGTACATTATTTAAATTGTTTTCCTCCAAATTAACATTATAATATCTTTTAGTTCTTACAAAAATTCTCATAGTTTAAAAAAAAAAAAAAAAAATCCCGTTATTTTTTATTAGAAAAATGCATTAATTTAGTTGAATATTAAATTTGTTAAAAAAGAAATAAAACTGTATAGATTATATATTGAGATTTGTTTCTCTAAATTGACATCCTTAGTAAAGAGATAACACTACAAAAAAAAACCCAAATGGTATCATTTATTTTAAATATTTGCATTACTTATAATTGATGTAAATGCATTTTGCATCACTTAGAAAAGTGATTCATGAATTTTTGATACAAATATATAACATCGATTTAAACAATTGATATTAAAATTCTAAAACTTGTGTTGATTCTATAAGTGATTCTAATAATTAACATCATTTAAAAAATATAATTTATTTTATTTTAAATAGTTTCCAAAATTATTATTTTCTATTTATTAATTATTATTTAAAAAATAACAATATCTAGCAAAATCTTGATTAACGTAATTTATGGAAAAATAATTTATTTGCATTAATTTATTTATTAATTACTATTTATTTAGTAAAAACCGTTTTCATTATATATTCAAATCTTGGATTGATTTACATTACTAAAAACAAATAGGCATTTACAATAACACCAAATCAAAAATTAAACTCAATTAATATCGACTTCCATCAACACTTTGCTAAAAAATGATGATATGTACATTATTCACGATTGAAAAACACTATTCGTCTTCAAAACTTCACTTCTTCTTCCATGATGTGTTTCTTCCACTTGTAATTGTCAATAGCACATGACCAAAGATTCTTTAAATTATCATCGATTTTGAAGCCACTTCGTTCTACAAATTTTTTGATTAAATTAAAACATTAGATCTATTGAACAATTATTGGATAAATTGCTTGAGTAATAACCATTTATAATTATTAATATTGTAGAAAGTTGAAGTACCTTCGAAAAGATGCATCTTCAATTTCATCTTGTAGTTCATAACATGAAAACAAAAATAGAAAGAAAAAAAATCCTAAAGAAATCGAAAACAACAAAATGACAAAGAAAAGATGATGAATTGCAGAGGAAGAGAATGAGATGAGATCGATGAAAATTGCAGAGGAAGAGCATGAGATAAATTTAAGGAAACCATTGAGAAATTTTTGGGATTTAGTTAACAAAAAGAAGAAGAATATATTAGAGATTTAATAAAGATATTTAGTGAGAATTTTAAGGAAACAAAAAAGTTAAGGGTTCGTGTAGTGGATCAGTTACTTTTACTAAAATGAAATTAATGTATAGCATCATTTTTAAAACTCACATCCAATTATAAAATTTTTTATCGTTTCTATAAGTGATGTTATATCAATTTTGTAAATTATTATAAATTTATATTTAATATCAATTTTGTTTGAAGTGATGCAAATTAATAAAATTTGTCTCACTTTTATGGAATTAATGTCAAATTAGTTAATAACGACATCAATTATGATAATTGATGCTAAATCATATATATTTGTTTCACTTATAAATAAGTGATTTAAAAGAGTATCATTTAATTTTTTTTTGATACAATTTGACTCTTTTTTTGTAGTGTAACTATCATATATTATCAATGCCGCCATAAGATGTTTTTGACCCAAGAAAGAAGAAGAAAATATGCCTCCAAAGGTATAATATTTCACAATTATCTCTAAATCAAATAAAAGTTCAATCATGTGCCTACACGCATACACATCTATGTACATGTATCTATATATATGTTTCATTCTAAATGAAAAAATTTGCAACTAATGGTATTTTACAAATACTATATTTTCTTCAAGAATTAAGTTCGATGCTTTCGCGTCAATTTTTAATCCATCAACCGAAGCTGTTGAAGATATAAAGGAGAACTTTATCGCGTCTTTGTTGAAACACAAAGACAAGAAAGAGGAGGATCCATGGGCCGTTATACATCATACGATCAACAAAATGTAAGAGCTTTTGATAAAGCTCCACAAAGATCACCCAAACACCATTAACAACTGCATCTTCGGGTGTAACAAGATGATGATTTGAACATAGGAGACCTATGTTTCTTTGTTCGTAAATCTCTTGTCGAGCTTATCAAAGGTTTTGCCTTTAATTTAGTTCTCCGTATCTTTGTTGTATGCTCAAGGTATAAACTCGTCTAATTAAATCTTCGTTAATTTGTTTGATTAATTAAAAAAAAGATTAGATCTATTTGGAGAATTTTAATCATTTTGAAAGAACAAAAAATAAAGTTGCAATGTTCTTAGAAAATAAATTAAATCGATAATACCTAGATTAGTAATCAACAATTCCTAGTCTCGCTACCGCTAATCACATGTATACTAGATGGGTAAATCTCTTAAGTTTAATGAAATTTTTTTTTGACCAAAAAAATAAATAAAGCTTTTTGTTTTAAGTCCGCTTCTTTTTACTGACCCAAAATAATAAATGTTATTAGAAGAATATCAATCATTCTGGAAAAAAAAAAGAAGGAATCACTCAAGCATCATAAACGCCCCATTTGTCTCTACTTCATAATTATCTTATAAATACAACCAACACCCACGGATGCTTCCGATATTGGAACATAGAAGAAATAATATATCCAATCCTTGTATTTGCTCATAAATCCATCAATGGACCTTGCTCGAAACATAGAAGATGAGCATGCTATCCCTGGAACGTATTTTTCGAATATTGGCGTGAAATATTTATATGCACCATCTCTCAATTATAAGGCTCGTGGAGAGTTAAGAATCAGTGTTTTTGTTTTCTTTGCTTGACACCACTTTGAATTATGTATTTATAAGTTTGATGCACTTTGAATTATGTATTTATAAGTTTGAAAAATAAAAATCAATCTATGTAATATTATTTTTAGAGTTTTAATAAATCTAAATATGATTTTACATCACTATTAAGGCTTGCAATATGGTATGGAATATCACAAAGAACAAAAAACAAAACTATATATTTAATTGATTAGGAGGAAGAACTGTTTGCCCTAATACTTTATTATAATGTGGTACTTACCTCATTTCCATTTAACTAAAACCAAAATTAGAAGAGGTAAAGTGTTGATAAAGTTGGAACAATCGACCTTATAACACAACTATAGAGATTAGAGATTGTGTATTTATTAAGACAAACTATTGAATATATCATGTGGCAAAATTAGTTATATGATTTAGTATTTTAGCAAGCAATAAGTATCCAATTCCATCTATTAAAACAAATTTCTAGTCCTCGAATTAATGGGATATCAAGGGGATCAATAAGCGTGAATCATATTGAATTGTGTTAATGTTTATTTTGATTAACCGTACAATTAGGATGAAGCATCCTACTTTTCGGTCGAGTTTGCATGTTTCCTATAGGATACTAGGGACCTTCATAGTAATATATTGGACCATAATTGGAACGTTCTTAAGCCTTTCAATAAAAATATTTTGGCGAACCAAATATTTTTCTATGCCTTTTTATTTTTAATTTTTTTGTGTTTTTTGTTTTACGATAAAGTATCCGCTTAACCAGTAACTCGGGATGAGCCTAGTTAGGCCCCATAACCAAATAAACAATTGGGCCTCGCCCACTAAAATCAAAGAGGCAAGAAACCATAATCTTTAAACACAAAGTCTTCGACTTTAGGGTTTTTGGTGCTGCACCACTGCTAAGACGTTAAAATCGCCGGAATTGGTGGTGGTTGCCGAAAGTAAAAACTTCGAAGGGATTGTTGACGGCAGAAAGATGCATGCTCCTAATATTCAGAGAAGAGCTGAA